>PISX010013097.1:46656-58178 GCA_004024625.1 Mellivora capensis | reverse complement strand
AGATGGGATTGGGAGGGAGACAAACCATAAGTGACTCTTAATCTCACAAAACAAACTGAGGGTTGCTGGGGGGAGGGGGTCGGGAAAGGTGGGTGGGGTAATGGACATTGGGGAGGGTATGTGCTATGGTTAGTGCTGTGAAGTGTGTAAACCTGGCGATTCACAGACATGTACCCCTGGGGATAAAAATTTGTTTATATAAAAAAAAATAAAAATTAAAAAAAAAGAATATGAGCTTTGTAATAATGATATGATATGGAAGCAGTTTATAAACTACCCCCTCTAATTAAGCTATCCCTGGTTCCTTGGGCAACCTAGAAAACCTCACAAAATTTCAGTTTACACATTGGCAAAATGGGAATAAATCTAATATAACTTTGCCAATTTTTTTGTGAAGTAAAAAGTTATATACATGAAGCAATATAAAAAAGGCTCAATTAATGAAATCTTTTTCTAGTTTTTTTTAAAAGTTTTTCCTTTTTTTAAGAGATTTTATTTATTTATTTGACAGAGATCACAAGCAGGCAGAGAGGCAGGCAGAGAGAGAGGAGGAAGCAGGCTCCCTGCTGAGCAGAGAGCCCGATGTGGGGCTCGATCCCAGGACCCTGAGATCATGACCTGAGCTGAAGGCAGAGGCTTAACCCACTGAGGCCCCCAGGTGCCCCATTTTTCTAGTTTATTTGAAGAGATCGTGTACACTAAAAAATATTGTCCATGCCTTCCAGCTCCAGTTTACAACATGCAACCAGCCTATGAGGTATCAGCATTGAAGACTGAGGACTGGATAGTGCCATAAAGACTTCTCAATCAGAAATAACTGGCTAGAAGAGTTGAAATTTGAACAAATAGAATGGCATTGTTTAAGGAGAATGATTAGCTCTTTAACAACACTGGCATTGATAGATTCTCTAAATTTGGTCAGAATTATTTTTTAGCCTGATGCAAATGCCACTAATTGGCATTTTTATAAGACCATTCCTACCCCTTCCCATGACTGAGCATAAGAGACAGCACTTTTTGAACCTACAGAGTATAGAATATTGCTTCAAACAGTAGGCATTTTTAACTCTTGCCATAATACACAGAAACAAAATTAATGGAATTGGCTAAACTCCATACACTAAGGATATAGGTTATAACGTAGTCAGATATGTCTGGGGGATTCTTTTTTTGCTAATATGCATTAATTCAAAGAAAGCACTTAAAACTCTTAATGCTTTTAATTTATAAGATTTCTTTTGGCAATCATGTTATAGTTAAGCCCACTCTGCAAACATATATCCACCATGCTACTAAACCTGACAGGTTGTTACAATCATAATTAGCTAAGAATGCCCTTTTTGAACTTGGGTTAATTCCAGCTATTAATTTGCCCCATGGAGAGTAAATCTGCCAAAAGTTCTCATTACCTGTTCTTTTGAACAAGTAATTTACCTACTGGCATCCCCAGCACTCTCTCTACCAGCTTTTGGCCTCTTCTTTCCCAATGATCCAGATGTGTCTTATGAGGAATTTTTTTCTCTAAGTATGATGTTTTTTAGACATATTGAGAAAAAATTCACATATCACACAATCCGCCCTTTTACAGTGTACAATAAATGGCATTTAGTATATTCACAGAGTTATGCATCCATCACCACAATCAACTTTAGAATATTTTCATCAGTCCAAAAAGAAATCTTGTACTCCTTCACTCTCACCACCAATTTCCCCATCTCTGCCATCCTAGGCAATCACTAATGTACTCTATGTATTTATGGATTTGCTGATTACTGACATTTCATATACATGGAATCATACAAGATGTGGTCTTTTGTGACTGGCTTCTTTCGCTTAGCATAAGTGTTTTCAGGGTTCATCCATGTTGTAACATGTACAAGTACTTCATTTTTTTTGACTACTTAGTAGTTATCCATTGTGTGGATAAGCCACATTTTATTCAACCATTAATCAGCTGAGGGACATTTGGGTTGTTTCCACTTTTGGTTTTTATGAATAATACTGCTTTGAACATTTGGGTCCAAATTTTTGTGTGAGGATATGTTTTCAGTTCTCTTAAGTATTTACCTGGGACTAGAATTGCTAAGTCATATGGTAACTAAGTTTAACCATTTAAGGAACTACCAGACTGCTTTCCAAAGTGGCTAAAACATTTTGCATTTCAACTAATAGTATATGAGAGTTCCAATTTCTCCACATCCTTGCCAATGCTTATTATTGGCTGTATTTTGGATTATAAGATCCTCCCTCCATCAACCCTCAGTTTGCTCTGAATCTTCAAGACTCTCTTATGGTTTGTTTCCCTCTCTCTTTTTTCCCACTTCCAGATGTTCTTCTGTTTTGAGTCTTAAATTCCACATATGAGTAATATCATGTGATATTTGTCTTTCTCTGACTGACTTATTTCACTTAGCATAATACACTCTAGCTCCATCCACATCCTTGCAAATGGCAAGATTTCATTCTTTTTGATGGCTAAGTAATAGTCCACTGTGTATCTATACCACATCTTTATCCATTCATCAGTCAATGTACATTTGGATTCTTTCCATAATTTGACTATTGTGGATAGTGCTGCTATAAACATTGGTTTGCATGTGCCACTTTGAATAAGTATTTTTATATCCTTTGGGTAAATACCTAGTAGTGCAATTGCTGGATCACAGGGTAGTAGTATTTTTAACTTTTTGAGGAACCTCCACACTGTTTTCCAGAATGGCTGCACCAGGTTGCATTCCCACCAACATTGCAAGAGTGTTCCCCTTTCTCTGCATCATCGCCAGCATCTGTTGTTTCCTCTGTTGTTAATTTTAGCCTATCTGACTGGTGTGTGGTGGTATCTCATTGTGGTTTGGGTTTGTATTTCCCTGATAATGAGTGACGTTGAGCATCTTTTTGTGTCTATTAGCCATCAGGATGTCTTCTTTGGGAAACTGTCTTTTCATGTCTTTTGCCATTTCTTAACTGGGTTGTTTTTTGGGTGTTGAGTTTAATAAGTGCTTTATAGATTTTGGATACTACCATTTATCAGATATGCCCTTTGCAAATATCTTCTTCCATTCTGCAGGCTACTTTAAGTTTTATTGTTTCCTTTGCTATGCAAAAGCTTTTATTTTGATGAGGTCCTAATAGTTCATTTTTGTTTTAGTTTCCCTTGCCTCTGGTGATGTTTCTAGTAAGAAGTTGCTATGGCTAAGGTCATAGAGGCTGCTGCACGTGTTCTTTTCTAGGATTTTCATAGATTCCTGTCTCACATTTAGCTCTTTTATCTATTTTAAATTCATTTTTGTGTATGGGTTAAGAAAGTGGTTTAGTCTCATTCTTTTCCATATTTCTGTCCAGTTTTCCCAACACAATTCGTTGAATCTGTCTGAATTTATTGAATCTGTGTTGAAACTGTCTTTTTTTCCATTGGCTATACTTTCCTGCCTTGTTGAAGATTAGTCGACCATAGAGTGGTGGGTTCATTTATGGATTTTCTGTTCTGTTTCATTTATCTATGTGTCTGTTTTTGTGCCAGTACCATACTGTCTTGATCACTATAGCTTTGTAATATAGCTTGAAGTCTGGAATAATGATGCCTCCAACTTTGCTTTTCTTTTTCACAATTGCTATAGCTATTCACATTCCTTTGTAGTTCCATACAAATTTTACAATCATTTGTTCTAGCTCTGTGAAAAATGCTGGTGGTATTTTCATAGGGATTGCTTTGAATGTGTAGATTGCTTTTGGTAATATAGACATTTTAACAATATTTGTTTTTCCAATTCATGATCATGGAATGTTTTCTATTTCTTTGTGTCCTCCTCAATTTCTTTCATAAGTGTTCTATAGTTTTCAAAGTACAGATCTTTTACCTCTTTGGTTAGGTTCATTCCTAGTATCTTATGCTTTTTGGTGCAACTGTAAATGGGAATAATTCCTTGATTTCTTTTTGTTTCCTCATTATTGATATACAGAAATGTGACAGATTTCTGAACATTGATTTTATACCCTGTGACTTTGCTGAATTCATGTATTAGTTCTAGCCATTTTTTGGCCAAGTCTTTTGGGTTTTCTACATAGAGTTTCATGTAGTCTGCAAGGAGTAAAAATTTGATTTCTTCCTTGCCAACTTGGATGCCTTTTATTTCTTTTTATTGTCTGATTGCTGAAGCTAACTTCCAGACTGTTAAATAGCAATGGTGAGAGTGGATATCCCTGCCTTGTTCCTGACCTTGGAGTAAAAGCTCTCAGTTTTTCCCCATTAAAGATGATATTAGTTGTGGATTTTTCATAGATGGCCTTTATTACATTGAGGTATGTTTGTTGAGGGTTTTTATCAAGAACGGATGTTGTACTTTGTCAATATGGGTTTTTTTTTTTGCATCTATTGAAAGGATTTTTATGGTTCTTATCCTTTCTTTTACTATTGGAGTGTATCATGTTGATTGATTTTCAAATACTGAACCAGCCGCATGGCCTAGGAATAAATCTCACTTGATTGTGGTGAATAATTCTTTTAAGGTACTGTTGGATTCAGTTTGCTAGTATCTTGTTGAGAATTTTTGTATCCATTCTCATCAGGCATATTGGCCTGTAATTATCCTTTTTTTAAAAGATTTTATTTATTTATTTGACAGAGAGAGAGATCACAAGTAGGCGGAGAGGCAGGCAGAGAGAGAGAGAGAGAGAGGAGGAAGCAGGCTCCCGGCTGAGCAGAGAGCCTGATGTGGGGCTCGATCCCAGGACCCTGGGATCATGACCTGAGCCGAAGGCAGAGGCTTTAACCCACTGAGCCACCCAGGCGCCCCTCTCCTTTTCAGTGGGGTCTTTGTCTAGTTTTGGAATCAAGGTAATGGTGGCTTTGTAGAGGAGTTTCAAAGTTTTCTTCACATTTCTATTTTTTTTTTGGATCTGTTTGAGAAGGATACGAATTAACTCTCCTTTAAATGTCTGGTAGAATTCCCCTGGGAAGCCATCTGGTCCTGGGCTTTTGTTTGTTGGCAGATATTTGATCAGTAATCAATTTCTTTATGGTTATGGATGTTCAAATTTTCTGTTTCTCCCTATTTCAGTTTTAGTAGTTTGTATGTGTTTAGGAATTTGTCCATTTTTCCAGATTGCCTAATTTTTTGGGAAATTATTTTTCATAATATTCTCTTATAAATATTTGTACTTCTGTGGTGTTTGTTGTGATCTCTCCTATTTCATTCATGATATTATTTATTTGGGACCTTGTTCTTTTCTTTTTGATAAGTCTGGCTAGGGGTTTATCCATTATATTAATTCTTTCAAAGAATCAGCTCTTAGTTTCTTTGATCTGTTCTATTATTTATTTCTGCTCTAATCTTTATTATTTCCCTTCTGCTTCATTTGCTGTTCCTTTTCTAGATCCTTTAGGTGTAAGGTTAGGTTGTGTATTTGAGATGTTTCTTGCTTCTTTTTTATTTTTTTATTTTTTAAAGATTTTATTTATTTATTTGACAGAGAGATCACAAGTAGGCAGAGAGGCAGGCAGAGAGAGAGAGAGGGAAGCAGGCTCCCCGCTGAGCAGAGAGCCCGATGCAGGGCTCGATCCCAGGACCCTGGGATCATGACCTGAGCCGAAGGCAGAGGCTTTAACCCACTGAGCCACCCAAGTGCCCCTGTTTCTTGCTTCTTGATGTAGCCCTGTATTGCAATATACTTCCCTCCTAGTATTGCCTTTGCTGCATCCCAAAGGTTTTGGACTGTCATGTTTTCATTTTCATTTGCTTCCATGTATTTTTCATTTCTCCTTTGATTTCCTGGATGACCCATTCATGCTTTAGTACCATGTTGTTTAACCTCCATGTATTTGTGGTCTTTCCAAATTCTTTCTTGTGGCTGACTTCAAATTTCAAAGCATGATGTCTGAAAATATGCATGGTATGATCACAGTCTTTTTGTACTTCTTGAGGCCTCATTTGTGACCCAGTATATGATCTATTCTAGAGAATATTCTGTATGCACTTGAAAAGAATGTATTCTGTTGCTTAAGGATAACATGTTCTAAATATATCTGTTAAGTCCATCTGGTCCAGTATGTCATTCAAAGCCATTGTTTCCTTGTTGATTTTCTGCTTAAAAGATTTGTCCATTGCTGTAAGTAGGGTGTTAAAGTCCCCTACTATTTTTGTATTATTATTAAAGAGTTTTGTTAAGGTTGCTTTTAATTGATTTATATATTTGGCTGCTCCCAAGGTAGGGGCATAAATATTTACAATTGTTAGGTCGTCTTGGATAGACGTTTGAGAAGTGACGTGATGGATAGACCCCTTGATTATGATATAGTGCCATTTTCATCTCTTGTTAGTGTTTGGTTTGAAATCTAGTTTGATATAAGTATGGCTGCTCCGGCTTTCTTTTGACATCCATTACCATGATAGATGGTTCTCCATCCTTTCACTTTTAATCTGCAGGTATCTTTGGGTGTAAAATGAATCTCTTGTAGGCAGCATATAGATGGATCTTGTTTTTTATTTTTTAATCTATTCTGATACCTTATGTTTTTTGATTGGAGCATATAGTCCACTTACAGTCAGAGTGATTATTGAAAGATATGAATTTAGGGCCATTATGAATATAGGGCCATGGTAGAGCTGACATTTCTGGTGATATTTTCTATTTCTTTCTAGTCTTTGTTGCTTTTGGTATTTTTTCCCACTCAAAGAGCCCCCCTAACATTTCTTGCAGGGCTAATTATATAGTCATGAACTCCTGGTTTTGTTTGTCTGGGAAACTCTTTATCTCTCCTTCTATTTTGAATGACAGCCCTGCTGGATGAAGGATTCTTGGCTGCATATTTTTCCCATTCAGCACACTGAATATATCCCGCCATTCTCTTCTGGCCTGCCAAGCTTCTGTAGACAGATCTGTGGCAAATCCGATCTGTCTTCCCTTGTAGGTTAAGGACTTTTTTTCCTTTGCTGCTTTCAGGATTCTTTCATTGGTATTTTGAGAATTTGACTATGATATGCTTTGACAATGGCCAGCTTTTGCTGAATTTTAATGGGAGTTCTCTGTGTTTCTTGTATTTTGATGTCTGTGTCCTTCCCCAGATTAAGGAAATTTTCAGCTCTAATTTGCTCAAATAAATGTTCTGCCTCTTTATCACTCTCTTCATCTTCTGTGACTCCTATGATATGAATGTCATTATGTCTTAATAAGTCACTGAGTTTCCTAAGTCTACCTTCATGGTCCATTACCTTGTTTCCCTCTTTTTTTCAGTTTCATCATTTTCTATAATTTTATCTTTTGTATCATGGATTCTTTGTCTGCTTCATCCATCCTTGTTGTATGGCATCCATTCATGTTTGCATCTTGAATTTCAGCCTGACTAGATTTTAGTTCTTTAATCTCTTCAGTAAGGGACTCTTTAGTGTCTTCTATGTTGTATTCAAGCCCAGCTAGTATCCTTATAATTGTTGTTTTAAATTTTCGTTCTGACATTGTACTTCTATCTGTATTTATTAAATCTCTGGCCATTAGTTCTACTTCTTGTTCTTTCTTATGGGATGAATTCCTCCTTGTCATTTTGTCCAGAAAAAAAAATCCCCCCAAACAAAAAACACTTAGATCCTGGGTGTGTTTTGGTCTGCTTGTTAAGAGAAGTTACATCCAAAAATAAACATTAAAAATATATGAAAATATATGCAACTAAAAAATTTAGAAATAATTTAAAAATGAACTAGAAAAATTTTTAAAAAAGTAAAAATAAAAAGGAAGCTGGATCCTATTTCTCCTAGAGCTGAAGCTCTACAGCCCTCTATGATCAGTAGACTTGGTGTGTGTGAGGTGTTTATATTCTTATTCTGGGGAAGGGGGCCTCTTGCACTGACTCTCAGGAAGGCTTGACCTAAAGGAGATTTATGGGCCTGCAGGGTGCAGGTGGGCAGGGCTTGGTGCAAGTGGCTCTGGCCACCACTAGGTGGGCCTGTTTTGCTCCCTGAAGACTTACAAACTGAGAATTGTGACATCCTGTTCTGTAACCCAGAGCTGAGAGTTCATTCCCACTACTCCTCAGGAAGCTCTGATGAAAGAGTAAACAATCACCCCTCTTGTGTTCCCAGTTCCTCTTGTATTCCCAGTTTCTCAGATCCCTCCCTTCACCCTGCCTATGTCCTAGCTGTTTTATCTCAGGTGCATGGTTGGGTTTTAAAACTCCAAATTTTAGGGACTCCAGCAGTATGGGCCTGTGCTGATACCCTGGGGGAGGGTCTCACTGCACTTTTGCTATTTGCCGCCTGTGCAAGGAAGATGGTCTCACAACCCCACAGTGGTTCATAATTTATAGCAAGGCAGAGCGTAGAGCCGGCACCCAGGCTTGCTGCCCTCAACTGGAGTCCCTGTCCCTATGCCTGGGAACAGTGCAGCACATTGGCAGCACCCATTCTTGTGACCCAAAGGATCTTCAGATCATGCTTTCCACTCCCAGGTCTCTGCCCTCCTTCCCCAATAGAGGACCTTTAAGCCAGGCATGACCACGGCGTTGGCGGACTTCTATAACTTTAGATTTTGCACTTCCCCACTTATAATACCTTGCGGTGGTTTCCCTAAGCAGGGCTCCCTCCCTTCTGCCCCTCTACTAATGCAGAACCAATCTTCAACTATTAATCCTGGAGTGAGCACTGCACTCTTGAGACCCTTTCTTAATGACTTTCAGGATCATGCTGAGCAGCAGCATATTGCAGCCCAATAAAAGGCAGCTTTGCCGCACACACATGCACACTCATCTGGATACTTCATAACTCAAGACTCTACCTTTGGTAATCTTATTCTTCCCATCTTGCCTTGACACAGAATGAAGAATTTGTAACAAAAGTGACTGTAATGTCAGATGCCAAAGCTATCATCATTTAGTGCTATACAAACTGTGACTTTAAGAATTTTGGTGAAATTTTATACTTTTTGCTTCTTTAAAAGAAAGGCATGTGTAAGTCAAAGCAGAAAAGGAGGGTCACCAAGGGGATGAGAGTTTTGGGAGCTGTGTTATCTGAGGAACTGATTATGCCACTTGTGACCGTTTTAGAACACAGTTTGATTTTTGAACCCAAATCAGACTCTGAATTGGATGATCACATAAATTTATTCTCCACCCACTAACTAGGTGGACTGAATATATCATTGTCCACAGTAGACTTTCATGAATCATTTACAGTACTTAAAAGAAATGAGTGCTTTTAAAACTGTGAACCAATAGGCTTAAATAAGTTACATCATAGTTGCTATTTGTAGAATTGCTATCAGTGTACCTTTTGTGTTTATAGTCAACTTGTCATCCTGAAATATTCTTTAACTCATAACTAACTCCCTTATTCTCCATTTTCAAAGAAAATATAAGACTAAGTTAGCAACCAGTCTTAAACATCTTGTATAAACCTATGCTACTATAAATTATGTGACTAAATGCGATTAAAAACAATGGTAAGGAATTTTTTTTCATGATCATCAAAATATTGTTTAATATTTTTAAAAAAATCTCAAAAGTGCCTAATCTGCATTGACACTGTATTTACTGCTTGTCACAAATGAAGAGCTTCCACCCCAGGCACCACTTACAAGAAGATTCTTTCGGTTGATCTTGGTGGGGGTTGGCACTCTGGAGGACGTGTGGCTCACCATGGTGTCATTCATATTAGCCAGTGGGCAAGGTGGAACTATATTTGCAGTGTCAAGGGGTTTCTCTGGTTGCTCAGGAAAAACAGGATATGGGGTTTCTCTGGTGGGTATGCATCCCAAAGGTTTACTAATTGCTTGGCTCAGCTTCTTTGCAGGGGATTTCCAACAGGAGTGCTCCTTCATCTGGTATAGGTTGCTGTGAGGGCTGCTGGGATGGCCATGCCAAAAGGAGTTTGGCAGAGCTGGTAGTTGTGGCACTGCTGGCATTGGTACCGGAAACCCATCATACTCTCCCAGCAGCAGTAGGAGCACTCCATGGGATGGGAGACACTCTCAACTTGGGCGAGCCTAAGCATGAGAGGTAGCCAGACAGAGCACTGGGGAACCAGAAAAGATAGTTCTTATCTCCCCCAAATCAACTCTGCACCTCCCATCTTCCAGAAGGTGGTAGTTTTTCTACTTTCAGACTTGCAGTTTTGTTCTCTCAATCTAAGGACTGATTGATTTCTTGACTTGATAATTATCTATCTGTGTTCAAAAGATGAGACAAGCTTAGGGTTCCCCTACTCCTTCACCATCTTAATTGCTTCTGAAGTGATATCTCATTGTGGTTTTAATTCGTATCATTCTGATGGTTAGTGATAATGAGCATTTTCCCATGTGATTATTGGCCATTTGTATATCTTCATTGGAAAAATGTCTATTTACATTATTTGCTCATTTTTAGATTGGTTTATTTGTCTCTTATTATTAAGGTACAAGAGTTTTAAAAAATATGTCTTAAGTAAGTATTTTTATTCAGATATATGATTTGAAAAATTTTTTAACACCCTGCTTGTTGCCTTTTCATTTCTAAATAGTGTCCTTTAAAGCACAAATGATTTTTTTACTAACATATAATGTATTATTTGCTTCAGGGGTAGAGTTTTGTGACTCATCAGGCTTACACAATTCACAGCACTCACCATAGCACATATGGTCCTCAATGTCCATAACCCAGCCTCCCTATCCCTCTGCCCTGACCCCCCAGCAACCCTCAGTTTGTTTCCTGAGATTAAAAGTCTTTTATGGTTTGTCTCACTCCCTGGTCCCATCTTGTTTCATTTTTTCCCTCCCTTCCCCCATGACCCCCCTCCCCTGCCTCTCAAATTGCTCATATCAGAGACAATATAATTGTCCTTCTCTGATTGACTTATTTTGCACAACATAATACCCTCTAGTTCCATCCACGTCATTACAAATAGTAAGATTTTGGGTTTTTTGATGGCTGCATAGTATTCCATTGTATATATTTTCCACATCTTCTTTATCCATTCATCTGTTGATGGACATCTAGGCTCTTTCCATGGTTTGGCTATGTGGACATTGCTGCTATAAACATTTGGGTGCACGTGCCCCTTCAGATCACTACATTTGTATCTTTAGGGTAAATACCAGTAGTGTGATTGCTGGATCATAGTTTAGCTCTATTTTCAAGTTTTTGAGGAACCCCCCTACTGTTTTCCAGAGTGGCTGCACCAGCTTGCATTCCCACCAACAGTGTAGGAAGGTTCCCCTTTCTCTGCATTCTCGCCAAAATCTGTCATTTCCTGACTTGTTAATTTAGCTATTCTGACTGGTGTGAGATGGTATCTCATTGTGGTTTTGATTTGTATTTCCCTGATACCAAGTGATGTTGAGCACTTTTTCATGTGTCTGTTGGCCATTTGAATGTATTCTTTGCAGAAATGTCTGTTCATGTCTTCTGCCCATTTCTTTTTTTTTTTTAAAGATTTTATTTATTTGACAGACGGAGATTACAAGTAGGCAGAGAGGCAGACAGAGAGAGAGGGGGAAGCAGGTTCCCTGCAGGGAGCCCGATGCGGGGCTTGATCCCAGGACCCTGGGATCATGACCTGAGC
>PISX010013097.1:0-46556 GCA_004024625.1 Mellivora capensis | reverse complement strand
ATTTCTTGATTGAATTATTTGTTCTTTGGGTGTTGAGTTTGATAAGTTCTTTATAGATTTTAGATACTAGCCCTTAATCTGATATGTCATTTGTGAATATCTTCTCCCATTCTGTTGGCTGTCTTTTAGTTTTGTTGACTATTTCCTTTGCTGTGCAAAAGCTTTTGATCTTGATTAAGTCCCAATAGTACATTTTTATCCTTGCTTCCCTTGCCTTTGGCGATATTTCTAGGAAGAAGTTGCTGCGGCTGAGGTAGAAAAAGTTGCTGCCTGTATTCTCCTCAAGAATTTTGATGGATTCCTGTCTCACACTGAGGTCTTTCATCCATTTTGAGTCTATTTTTGTGTGTGGTGTAAGGAAATGTTCCAGTTTCATTCTTCTGCATGTGGCTGTCCAATTTTCCCAACACCATTTGTTGAAGAGACTGTCTTTTTTTCCATTGGACATTCTTTCCTGCTTTGTCAAAGATTAGTTGACCATAGAGTTGAGGGTCCACTTCCGGGCTCTCTATTCTGTTCCATTGATCTGTGTCTGTTTTTGTGCCAGTACCATGCTGCCTTGATGATTACAGCTTTGTAATAGAGCTCGATATCTGAGTTGTGATGCCACCATCTTTGGTTTTCTTTTTCAACTTTCCTCTGGCTATTTGGGGTCTTTTCTGGTTCCATATAAATTTTAGGATTATTTGTTCCATTTCCTTGAAAAAAATCAATGGTATTTTGATAGGCATTGTATTAAATGTGTAGATTGCTTTAGGCAACATAGACATTTTCACAATATTTTTTTCTTCCAATCCATGAGCATGGGACATTTTTCCATTTCTTTGTGTCTTCCTCAGTTTCTTTCATGAGTACTTCATAGTTTTCCGTGTATAGGTTCTTCGCCTCTTTGGTTAGGTTTATTCCTAGGTGTCTTATGTTTTGTGTGTGGTAAATGGGATCGAGTCCTTAATTTCCCTTTCTTCTGTCTTGTTGGTGTATAGAAATGCAACTGATTTCTGTACATTGATTTTATATCCTGACACTTTACTGAATTCCTATATGAGTTCTAGCCATTTTGGAGTGGAGTCTTTGGGTTTTCCACATAAAGTATCATATCATCTGCAAAGAGTGAGAGTTTGACTTCTTTGCCGATTCAGATGCCTTTTATTCCTTTTTGTTGTCTGATTTAAAGCACAAATGACTTTAATTTTGACAATTTCTAACTGATCTATGCCTTTTCTTTTGTTGCTTGTTTTTGATATTATATCTTGCCTAATCTAAGATATCAAATAATATGGATTTTTCTTCCGAGAATGTTATCATTTCAGCTCTTACAGTTAAGTCTTTGATCCATTTTGTGGGGTGTCTGGGTGGCTCAGTGGGTTAAGCATCTGCCTTCGGTTCATGTCATGATCCCAGGGTCCTGAGATTGAGCCCTTCAATGGGCTCCCTGCTCGGCAGAGAGCTGGCTTCTTCCTCTCCCTCTGTTGTTCCCCCTGCTTGTTCTCCCTCTTTCTGGTTCTCTCTCTGTCAAATAAATAAATAAAATATTTTTTAAAAAAGTCTTTCATCCATTTTGAGTTAATTTTATATAAGATGTGAAGTAGAGATCTAACTTCATTATTATGCATGTAGATATCCAGTTGTCTCAGCACAATTTTTTAAAAGATTTTATTTATATTTATTTGACAGACAGAGATCACAAGTAGGCAGAGAAGCAGGCAGAGAGAGAGGGGGAAGCAGGCTCCCCACTGAGCAGAGAGCCCAATGTGGGGCTCGATCCCAGGACCCTCAGATCATGACCTGAGCCGAAGGCAGAGGCTTAGCCCACTGAGCCATCCAGGCGCCCCATCTCAGCGCAATTTATTGAAAAGACTATTGCTTCCCCTACTGAATTGTCTTGACAACCTTGTCAAAAATCAGTTAACTATAAATGTAAGGGTTTATTTCTCAACTCTAAATTCTATTCCATTCATCTATCAGTCTATCCTTATGTCAGTACTACACTTAGTTATTGCTGCAGTGCAGCAAATTTTGAAACTGGGTGATGTGAGTCATCCAAATTTGCTCTTCCTTTTCAAGATTGTTTTGACTACTTTGGGTCCCTCTCACCCTCTCATTTCCCCATGAATTTTAGGATGAGCTTATTAAATTCTACAAAGGAGTTGACTGGGATTTTGATAGGGATTACATTGAGTCTGTAGATCAATTTGTGGTGTAATGTTATCTTAACCGTTCATGAGCAAGAAATGTCTTTTCATTTATTTAGATCTTAAATTTCTTTCAGCAATATTCTTTAGTTCTCAGAGTATATGTTTTATACTTTTTTTGTTAAATTTATTACTAATTTTTATATTATTATGAATTTAATTGATTTCCTATGAGGCTTTGTTTTAAATTGAACACTACACAAGGAACTAATGATGTACTATGTTGGCTAACTGAACATAATTTAAAAAATAAATAAAATTTTAAAAGTTTCACAAAAGGCTACTTCTTTGAACCTCAGGTTGAAACTTTAGAGGTCAAAAATTATTATAAACAAAAGAAAAATCTCAGTTCTAGCTTACCATTACAAAGGGATGCTCTGGCAAAGCAATATGCTGTCACATTTAAGACATGGCACATTGTACCAATTGTGAAGAGTGGCCCTATCAATTACTCTGTTTGCAAAGCAGCTTCTCTTCATAGGTTTGTTTTTTTGTTTTTTGTTTTTTGTTTTTGGAAACTCTATCCCCAACATGGGGCTGAACTCATGATCCTGAGATCAAGAGTCACATGCTCTACCAACTGAGCCAGTCACACACCTCAAGGCATCCTCTCTTCAGACTTAGGAAGCATGTGAATTTTGTGTTAAGCTCCTCAACTCCTCTTTCTTTAGAACATCAACACAGTGCTAGAAGTCCTAAGATTACCAGTCAGACAACAAAAAGAAATAAAAGGCATTCAAGTTGGCAAAGAAGAAGTCAAACTCCCTCTCTTCACAGATGACATGATCCTTTATGTGGAAAACCCCAAAGATTCCACCCCCAAATTACTAGAGCTCTTATAGCAATACAGCAATGTGGCAGGATATAAAATCAATGCACAGAAATTGGTTGCTTTACTATTTTACTATTATTTTACTACACTAAAAATGTAACTGTAGAAAGAGAAGTTAAGGGATTGATTCTATTTATAATAGCACCGAAAACTATAAGATACCTAGAAATAAACCTAACCAAAGAGGTAAAAGTTCTATACTCTAGAATCTAAGAACACTTATGAAAGAAATCAAAGAAAACACAAAAAGATGGAAAAAGATGCTCATGGATTGGAAGAATAAACATAGTTAAAATGTCTGTTCTGCCTAGAGCAATCTACACTTTCAAAGCCATCCTTATCAAAATACCATTGGCATTTTTTTTTCAAGGAGCTGGAACAAACCATCCTAAAATTTGTATGGAACCAGAAAAGACCCTGAATCACCAAGGGAATGTTGAAAAAGAGAAACAATGCTGGGACATCACATTGTCTGACTTCAAACTATATTATGAAAGCTGAGATCACCAAGACAGCATGGTATTAGCACAAAAACAGACACATAGACCAATGGAACAGAATAGAGACTCCAGAAATGAACTGTCAACTCTATGGTCAACTAATCTTTGACAAAGCAGGAAAAAAATATCCAATGGAAAAAAGACAGTCTCTTCAATAAGTTGTGCTGGGAAAATTGGCCAGCTAACATACAGAAGAATGAAACTGGAGTATTTTCTTACACCATACACAAAGATAAACTCAAAATGGATGAAATACCTCAATGTGAGACAGGATTCCAAAATCCTACAGAAGAACATGGGCAGTAACTTCTTTGACATTGGCCTCAACAACTTCTTTCAAGACAAATCTCTAAAGGCAAGGGAAACAAAAGCAAAAATGAACTTTTGGGACTTCATCAAGATAAAAAGCTTCTGCACAGCAAAGGAAACAGTCAACAAAACTAAGAGAAAATCCATGGAATGGGAGAAGATATTTGCAAATGACATTACAGATAAAGGTTTGGTATTCAAGATCTACAAAGAACTTCTCAAACTCAACACTGAAAAAACAAATAATCAAGTAAAAAAAAAGGGGGAGAAGACATGAACAGACACTTCTCCAAAGAAGACATACAAATGGCTAACAGACATATGAAAAAATGTTCAACATCGCTAGCCACCAGGGGAACACAAATCAAAACCACAATGAGATACCACCTTATACCAGTTAGAATGACCCAAATTAACAAAACAGGAAACAACAAATGTTGGCGAGGATGTGGAGAAAGGGGAACATTCTTACACTGTTGGTGGGAATGCAAGCTGGTGCAGCCAATCTGGAAAACAGTATGGAGGTTCCTCAAGATGTTAACAATAGAACTACCCTATGACCCAGAAATTGTGCTACTAGGTATTTACCCCAAAGACAGAGATGTAGCGAAAAGAAGGGGCACATGCAACCCCATGTTCATAGCAGTAATTTCCACAATAGCCAAACAATGGAAGGAGCCAAGATGCTCTTCGAAAGATGAATGGATAAAGAAGATGTGGTCCACATATACAATGGAACATTACTCAGCTATCAGAAAGGATGAGTACCCACCATTTGCATCGACATGGATGGAACTGGAGGAGATTATGCTGAGTGAACAAAGTTAAGCAGAGAAAGACAACTGTAATATGGTTTTACTCATATGCAGAACATAAGGAATAGCACAGAAGGCCACAGGGGAAGGGAGGGAAAACTGAACGGGAAGAAATCAGAGAGGGAGATGAACCATAAGAGACTATGGACTCCAGGAAAGAAAGTAAGGGTTTCAGAGGGGGAGGGGGATGGGAGATGGGGGTAACTGGGTGATGGGTATTGAGGGCACATGTTGTGATGAGCACTGGGTGTTATACACAACTAATGAATCATTGAATGCTACATCAAAAACTAATGATGTACCATACGATGGCTAACTGAACATAATAAAAAAAAATGAACATCAACCACAACTCTCCAGAGTCCCTTAAGGCATGCCAGCTTTCTTGCTATTCCTTGGATAACCAGTGGCTACCAGTGTGATCTCATACTTAGGCTTGCCTTTCTTTGTTCACCACAATTCGGAATCCCTCACTTCTTACTCTCCCACCTCCCACCTCAAGCTTTCTGTGTGATGACATTTTTCTTAGTACAGAAGTCAACATAATAGAGGTTTAAGGTATTGCTTTCCAGAGACAGTAGCAGACTATGATGAGGGGGTAGTTGGGACAAGAGACATGGCCACAAATGTATTATCATAGGCCCCAAAGTTGCAGGAGGACTTCAGTGATAGGTGCAGTCACACACACAGAGGGAAGATCCAGGAATAAAGTCAAGAAAAAATGGCCACAAACAGGAGTCAAAACAACAACAGTCAACAGGGCTAGCTGAGATGTCGTCAAGTGCAGGGGTAAGGGCGGGGTCAAACAATAGGACAGACTGTAGTTTGAACAAAGGGCAAGAATCAGCAGTGGAGCCAGACCTTGGGACAGCGGCAATAGAACTGACACTCAGGTATAACCTGCTTCCCTTAGTTACTATCAGTTAAGCTCCTTCCCCTTGAGGTGCTCCTCCAAGTTCTTACAGAGTCCAGGCTTCTAGTATCAGTCACAGTCTCATCTGGAAAGCAGAATCAGTAAGAGATATCTATCCCTTTTTTTTCATCTTCATCACTCTTTCCCTATTACTATCTCTCTTTCAGCTACATAAATGTATTAATATCTATAGATAGCAATATTAAGGGATTTATTATAGGAATTTTACCATATGCAATTGTGGAAGCTGTTAAACAGCCCATGTGAAGCTGTTGCTTTTGAGTTTGGTGCTGGAGCCCAAACTGATGATAAATCCGCACTGACAGGGCCAGTATTCAAGAAGGGATGACAAACATAAAGTAGAGGAAACAAAGGTAACTTAGAACTTGCAAGGTTGAGCTGAAACCCCAAATATGAACTGGAACCATGTTTGTCTCTCACCATGACTTTAAGCCTCCATCTCTGGTGATGGGGGTTTCCTACATAAGTTGCCACCCTTCATCTCAAAGCTAAACACTCAAATGTCCCAGGAACTGGAAAAGTGGTAGGAGGCAGGAACTAGAGGATCTATGAGCCCAGCTGCTACCCCACACCCAACAGATAAGGCAGCAGATAAGAGAGAAGCTGTATGAGCTGCAACAACACTGTGTGCACTATCTTGATCTTTCAGGATAAGAAGACGGCTCTGCTTCATTTGTATTTTCTTAATGATACAAAATATCTCTTGCGGCCCATCTTAACCCAGAACTATGCAGGAAAGGAAATTCTGGAGAGATGTAGTTTTGGCTCAGCTAAGTTGACACTGAACAAATATACAATGCTTGTCAACCCAGATCATTTTCTCAGTGAAGAACTCCTTATCCTTCCAGGAGCACTTGATGTCTCATCTTCAGAAAAGAACCCTCATTCTGTGGAGCTCATGTTCCCAGTGCATAAGCAGGAACTGGCTCAAGGCCTTTTGTGTTGAGAATCTTAATAGCTGGGATTTTTTAAAGACTTTATTTATTTGAGAGAGAGAGAGAGAGAGTGAGCGAGAAAGTAAGAGAGAATATGAGTGGGGGTAGGGGAATAGGGAGAAGCAGACTCCCCACTGAACAGAGAGCCTGATGTGGGGTTCAATCCCAAGACCCTGGGATCATAACTTGAGCTGAAGGCAGATGCTTAAGTGACTGTGCCACCCAGGTGCCCCAGAAAATTCTTCTTAGGACTCTAGTTAAGATCCCAGCTATCTGGGGCACCTGGGTAGCTCACTCAGTTAAGCATCTGCCTTGGGCTCAGGTCATGATCCCAGTGCCTCATTGGGCTCCCTGCTCAGCAGGGAGCCTGCTTCTTCTTCTTCTCCCCATTTGTGCTGTCTGTCATTATCTCTGTCTCTCTCTCAAATAAATAAATAATTTTTTTAAAAAAGAAGGATTTTCCACTTAATGAACTACCCAAAAAAGACTGAAGTAATATAGCTAAAAGGACAGAATTTTTCAGTCAAATGACATCAAATAGGTTTATGACTCATAAAGCTAAACCTTTATGTTCTCATGGATTATGGTTACAGTCTCATATACATTTTAACCACAAGCTGGCCTCCTGTGAAATTTGCTCTTAAGTAATGAAAGAAGCAAATGAAGAGGGAGAGAGGGTTGCTTGACATTTATAACTGTACTTATTTAATGGATGTGATCATAGTTCTCTAAATATGACTAAGAGTGTCTTGTTGAAGAACAAAGAGATGTAGAATGATGAGACTACCCATATACTACTCACGGCAAATGAATTTCCTTCCTTTAGTCACTAATTTAAGATATCTTTACACAGTAAAAATAGATGTACCTAGCTTTACCCATTTAATTTTGTTTCTTGATTTGTTTGTGATCATTGTTAATTACTGAAGGTAGAAAAGCATAACAAAAAGAAAAAAATACTGGTTTTGGATGGTTATATAAAACTAATTTAAAACTTGAAGAGATCCTAACAATGAAAAGACTTATAGTTTAGCCTTACAAATTGTCAGCTGCTCCGGACCAAACATGGTTTATGTGTACAGTATAGATTTGTTTGTTTCTTGTTCTTCCTTAAGGTTGCATTTTCCTTCTAGTAAATACAGACGTCTTACTTCCATATACATAAATATAGCTCTATCACCAGTAATTTTAAAAAATAAAAGCAGAGTTTTGCCTTGTTTAGATACTGGTTAATTTTATATGCTTATTATTAACAAATGGCCTGGATGGGTTTTTCCAATAAACTACAAACCAACCCTATTTTTGTTTCTTCAAGAGGGAAGAATCTTTTCCTAAACACAACTGAACAAGATCATGATTTATTGATCTAAAATAAAAAATATAGGGGTACCTGGGTGACTCATTCGTTAAGCTGCTGCCTTTGGCTCAGGCCATGATCCCAAGGTCCTGAGATAGAGCCCTGCATCGGGCTCCCTGCTCAGGGGGAAGACTGCTTCTCCCTCACCCACTCCCCCTGCTTGTGTACCCTCTCTTACTGTGTTTCTCCCTGTCAAATACATAAATAAAATCTTTAAAAAATAAAAACAAAATAAAAAAATATATTCTTCATCAAAATCTATGACTTTTATCTTTTTCTAAAATAAGTAATTATGATAATTGAGTACCTGTATTTTTTTTCTTCTTTGCTACATTATTCTCCTTATTAGGAACCTTTTTGGAACCAGCATGCCCTATATTCTTAATGACTTAGAGAACCAGATTTATCCCTCTAGTTTCATCCCTGTTGAAATCCCATTAGGAAAAAAATGGTCTATTGTTACATTTCCACTACAAATTGCACACCTGATATTTCAGGACATTTAAAAATTAAATAAGCAGCATGACTCTCAAGTAACTGTAAAACAATTTGATGGCAATTGAGAAAGACCTATCAACATGGACGGGACTGGAGGAGATTATGCTGAGTGAAATAAGTCAAGCAGAGAGAGTCAATTATCATATGGTTTCACTTACTTGTGGAGCATAAGGAATAACATGGAGGACACTGGGAGATGGAGAGGAGAATTGAGTTGGCGGAAATTGGAGGGGGAGACAAATCATGAGAGACTATAGACTCTGAGAAACAAACTGAGGTTTTGGAGGGGAGAGGGGTGGGGGGAAAAAGTCCTTTGTAAACTAAATCACTGTACAGAAATTCAGCAGACATATAAGGGTATAGATAAAACATGAGATTTGGCTTCAGATGGATGTGAGTTTCTATCCAAGTTCTCTCTCCTTAATAGCATTGCAACCTTAAGCAGTTTACTTAGCATCATTTTGATTGTGTTTTTAAAACCATACAATAGAGATAACAATACTTTTGTAGGACTGTTGTGGATTACAGATAATTTACTTAAAGAGCAAAACGTAGTACCTGGCACTACAGCTCAAAAAAAAGCAGCTATTGCAATTTTCAACTGTTTACATCTCTGTAAGATCAGGTGGTTCCTGTTCCCATATTTAAGATTAATAGCTACTGAATCTGGAACTCATTTTTTGTCCTTGTTTTTTGTATTATTGGAATTCTATTTTTTCTATACTCCATTCTGGAATCATTTGGGTTGGTCTTCTGGTTTTATGTATACTCTACCTAGAGAACTTTTGGTCTATCTCTACAGTTAAACAGAGACTACTATTTGCTCGATGATTTATCAGTAAAAGGACTGATGGTGCATCTCTACCTTCATTGTGGCACCGCCTGAGAAGTCAGTTCACCTTGGCCACCATAATCCTTGTCACTCTGGTCTAAGTATCTACAAGGAGCTTCAGGATCTACATAGAAATTTGCAGACCCTGAGTCTCAGCCCTATTCTGCATGGGAAGATTCAAACTGTGTCTAATAGTCATTACAAAGAAATCTGAGCCTTTTTCCCATTTCTTACTTTAAAAACATAAATTTTTATTAACATATAATGTATTATTCTTTTCAGAGGTATAGGTCTGTGATTCATCATCTTACACAATTCACAGTGCTCACCCTAGCGCATACACTCCCCAGTGTTCATCACCCAGCCACACTATCCCTCCCACTCTCCTCCCCTCCAGAAACCCTCAGTATCTTTTCTGAGATTAACAGTCTCTTATGGTTTATCTCGCTCTCTGGTTTCATCTTGTTTCACTTTTCTCTCCCTTCCCCTATGATCCTCTGTCTTGTTTCTCAAATCCCTCATATCAGTGAGATCATATAATAGTTCTCTTTCTCTGATTGACTTATTTCACTTAGCATAATACCCTCTAGTTCCATCCACGTAGTTGCAAGTGGCAAGATTTCTTTTTTATGGCATATATACATATATATATATATATATATATATATATATATATATATATATATAAACTCTCAATCACATCTACTTTATCCATTCCTCTGTTAATGGACATCTAGGTTCTTTCCATAGTTTGGCTATTGTGGATATTGTTGCTATAAACATTGGGGTGCATGTGCCCCTTTGGATGACTACATTTGTATCTTTAGGGTAAATACCCAGTAGTGTGAGTGCTGGGTCATAGGGCAGCTCTATTTTCAACTTCTTGAGGAACCTCCATCCTGTTTTCCAGAATGGCTGCACCAGCTTGCATTCCCACCAACACTGGGAGGGTTCCCCTTTCTCCATATCCTCACCAACACCTGTCGTTTCCTGACTTGTTAATTGTAGCCATTCTGACTGGTGTGAGATGGTATCTCACTGTGGTTTTTATTTGTAAAAAAGTGAAATAAATTTTTAAATCATTTCAACTAACTGAAGCAAATCACCTCACCAAAAAAAAAATGAAAAAATGTTTAGAAGCCAAAGGGTCAACCCATAAACTATACATTGGACAAGCAACTGTCCCCTTATGTTGCTATGGGGTGAAGTGTTAGCTTAGCACTCTGGGTGATTATTTAAATGTTTTCTACAATATACATGAAACAAGAAAAACAAAGAGTATAATGTGTACTTACTCCTGCTTAAAGAGCCACCATGAGATGCTCTTACTAGCAAGTATATCATGACATCTACACAACTCACATGCTCCTTTGGTTCAATTTCATCACCAAATATCTGTTTCATACTACTATAGATGTAACATGTAAAGGATACAGCTGCCATGTACAATGTAATCCTTCTCCTCAAGGAGTGTATAATTTATTTGGAGAGACAAGATTCCACATAGATTACAATTTAAAATCAGTACATAATTGAATTACTTCTTGTGTAGTACAAATAAGGTAGAGGTGCTGTTTGAGTTTTTATGAATGTGAGATCAATATGGGACAGGGTAACTTGAGAAGTCTGGGTGGAGAGGATAAAATGTGAGATGGATCTTGAAAGAATGGAAATATTTTCTAATGAGGAGGACAAAAGCATTCTAGGTGACAGGAATTTTATGTATCCTACAAAGACTATATGACTATTGAGTGCTCCAAATAAGTATTTTTTCACTTACTGTCACTCTTTCTTTCTCCTTCCCTCCTGCCTTCTTTTGTTCTCCTCCCTCTTATCCTCTCTCACAGAACAAGGCCAGTTGCAAAGCCAAACAGAACTCTGAGGAGAATCAAAACATTGTTAACTACTGGCTCCTGTAGGGACATGCCCTGCTCTGAAGAGATGTACTAGCCTTCTGGCAGGTACCTGCCTTCCCCACAAAGATATTTATAACCAAGGCAGAGGAAAGATAGCTCCCATGCTAGGGGTCAAACTTTCCTGGTCATGTTACTGTATGAAACTACTCATGATGCAGGGTCTATTAATGTACTTTCATATCTTGATTGTTTCCTGGTGTGTCAGATAATCTGTTCGTTACTGTGTTGTCCCAAATACTCAGATCACACTTTTAAATGTTCTTACATCAACAGCATGGAAGCCTGTATAGAGACCATTGGCCTCTGCCCCATCTGCGTTTCATTCTCGCCTTGACCAATCAGTATAGTCCACTAAATTCATCCAAGCTGTTCCTTCCAGCTTGGCTTGAGCACATCGCCTATGACTCTGGCTTTATATGTACCAGAGTACATACACTTCCCTTTTTTTACTACATTGACTTCTCTAACCCCCAGTTGTGACTGCTTTCTTGGTCATCCCCTTTTCACTCACAATCATACCCATGACTTTTCTGTTACTTCCACACTAGGCATTTTAAGTTTGGGTCTCCATTCCAAACCTCTCTCTTAGTTCCAGATTGTAGAACTGACTGCTGGCTTGATATCTCTATCTGGAAGTTCCACACTCAATTCAACATCAACCTGTCCAAATTTATATTCTTCCCCTCTCCCAAATTTGTTATTTCTTCCATTCACTTTCCTAATCTGTGAGTGACAGCAACCCAAAGGAACAGCGGCTTAGATCAAATAGAAGTTTATTTTTCTTGCATGTAAATGAGAGTACTTCGGGACTGAGTTGGCAGCTCTACAATCATCAGGGACCCAAATCCTTTCAATTTTGCTGCTCTGCCCTCCACAATATGCAATTTCTACTCAGTGTTCCAAGATAATTGCTCTACCTCCAGACATCAAGGCTGCATTCCAGTCACCAAAAAGGAAGAAAAGGGATGAGAAGGGCATACTCCTTTCCATTAAGGACTCAGCCTGCGAGTTTCACATACTACCTTTATTTATAGCCAGTAGCCAGAATTTAGTCAAAGAAACTACAAAGAAGACTACAAAGAAACTCCTGGGAGTGGTATATAAGTTCACCTATCCTTAAATTTACCCTATTCTCCATACATAAAAACATATACTTCCCGGAAGACATGACACTCTTCCATGTCCTTTAACTTTTACATGCTATTCCATTTGCCTAGAACTTTTCCTTGCTTTGCCTAGCCAAAAAACACCTACTTCCCCTACCAGGCCCAGTGCAGACTTCACCTCCTCTGACTCCTAAGCTGGACTGCATGGTCTCATAGCACCTGCACCAACCTGCATATAAACACATTGCCTTAGAATTTTACAATTGTAGGCTTACAATTGTAAAATGTGAGCTCCAAGGCTGTGTCTTACTTACCTTTGAACCCTTAACCTCCAAGAACAGTGCCTGGGTTCAATGTATGTTTTATTAAACATGTGAATAAAAAAACCAAATACCAAACTTATTAGGCTTCTGTACCATGTTACAGTAAATAGACTTTGAATAAAGGCTTGAGGACCTTTCCTATATATGAAGTGAGAAACTTAGTATATAAACTCAAAGCCATTTATTTGGAGTATTTGATCGTTTTCTATTGTTTTCTGATTCTTTCTTGTGCTATAGACAGTTGATACTATTAGATAAGTGACTTTCAGTATGGAGTGTTATTATAATATGCTCAAAATTCAGCATAAGGCATGCAGCATAAAAAAGAATAAAAGGTACAATTCTCACTTTGAAGTCTATTGATAAACATCCTGGACAGGAGTCAAATTCTCTCCTAGTAGGGTTAGCAGCTAGCTTGGACAGATCAGTTAACTTTTCTGGGTTTCAGTAGCCTGCAAATGAGAGATTTGAAAAAGATGATGTGTAAGTTCTCCTCCAGCTCAAACATGTTATAATTATGTAAAGCCATGTTCTGAAAGGAAAGTTGATGTGCTTTATAATTTAGAACATTTTCTGCCCTTGGTATTTAATTCTGACTTACAAAAATAAACTGAATCTCTTAAAAGAAAGATCATGAATGCAGGGGAGTAAGGTCCAGGTAAAGATGGTCTTAAAACAGGAGAGCAAGAGTGGAGGTGGAAAATGAGGTTTGTGACCCAGCCACTCTTTTCTCCCTCTATCCTCACGGTGTCCTATTTATTTTTTAGGGCAAGAGATGAAAGTAGGTTGGACTGGGAGGGGGATGGGCAAAGGGGCATCCTGCAGCTGCAGTTTCCTTTCATGTTCCCCTTAAACCTAGTGACAGGGTGGAGGAAAAGCTAATTGAGGTGGGATAACTTCTCGTGTGCCTGAGGGTCCTAAACCCTTTCATCTTCCCTTTCCCTCTGAACCTTTCAAGTATGCATAATGACAAACACCAAGACTGCAATCCTGACAGGACAGGGCTGAGCATTTTCTGTTAAAAATATGTTCTTTCTAGACTCTGGGGCCTGGAGGGTTTTATGAGGGGAGACGTAGGACTGTGGCTGCCTCTCTCTGTTCCAGGCGAAAAGGCAGCTGCCTTTGGAATTTGTGTGTTGGTGATTTGACAGACATGAAGATGGAAATGTCTGTGACTGAGAAAGCAAACGGAGAAGCTGATTTCTCCTAAAAGAGATGGGAATTGCACTCTCAGAGGAAGGCAGTGTGATGGAGTGTCTGAACTAGTCCCCAAGAAGGTTCTAATGGGATCCTCTCCTTCAATAACTTTTTTAAGCCCTGAGGCTCTGTCATACAGGCTGTGTTCTGCTAACTAAGTGTGCTCCTGAGGTGGTTAACAAGTAGCTCTGTTCTTAGCTCTTAGCAGGCAGTGGTTTTCAGCACTTATTATTCAGCACTTACGCGTCCCTTAGGTTCTCTCCAGGATGTTTGGATTCTTGGTTGTGTTTTGTTTTGTTTCTGATAGTTTATATGGTGAGTGAGTGGGGTAGTCTTTGAAAAAGACCTCCCAAGCTTCCAGTTTCCTCATTATACTGGGGAACTTGTCAAAAGAGGAGCCATCACCTCCACCAAATAAGCAGCTATGGTCCTTTGTAATGGTCTTTACTGCACATAATTACCCTTGACCTTTTCATCCCAGATTGGATCAGTGCCATATTGTTTGCAAGATCTTTCTTTTTTTTTAAATTATTTTTTTTATTTATTTGTCAGAGAGAGAGGGAGAGAGAGAGAGCGCGAGCACAGGCAGACAGAGAGGCAGGCAAAGGCAGAGAGAGAAGCAGGCTCCCTGCCGAGCAAGGAGCCTGATGTGGGACTCGATCCCAGGACGCTGGGATCATGACCTGAGCCGAAGGCAGCCGCTCAACCAACTGAGCCACCCAGGCGCCCCAAGATCTTTCTTTTCAAGCCCTCATTTCCTTGCACTTGGAAATGTGGCATTTGGACAAATGCTGCAGTAAATAGCAGGGCCAGTGGATACATTCTCACTCTCCTCAGTACCAGTTCTCTCTGTGAGGCTCCCAAGAGAGGTGAGTTATCTTCCAAGTGCCTTTTACGTTCACCTGGCCATTTTCCCTCTAAGTTTTACATTTTGCTGTATTTGTTCATTTATTGGATTACTAAATTTCACATGGTACAAAATGAAAATGTACAAGAGTATTTGGTGAAAAGTCTCCCTCTTATTCTTGTTCCCCAGCCTACCTGTCCTCCCTTTCAGAACCAACAAATATTACTAGTTTTTCTGAATCCTTCTAAAGATACTCCATACTTACACAAGCAACTATGTATACAGGCTATTTTTATTTCTTTATAAACCCAAATGGCAGCACACTCTTCGCAGCTGGATCCTTGCTTGAACAACTTATGTGTTTCAGAGCTTTTTCTATCATCAGTCCATACACACATACCTGATTCTTTTTTTATGGCTCCACGGTATTACATAGTATGGATGTGACATAATATATTTAACCAACTGTGAGGCCATTTTTAGCTTTTATGAATATGTGTACAGAAAACACTGCTGCAATAAACAGCATTATTGCAGTTTCCTCATGCCCTGTTAGGGTAAGTTACATGGTATCTGTGTCTCCTCCCATAGTTTGGTGCTAAACTTGCCCATAGCCTGAAAAATGCACAGCCTCTCACCTCTCTACCACCAAAACCCTAATACTCAGGAATCATTTTCTTTGTTCCAGTGAGAAAGCTGGATTTCTGACCTGTCAACCTACATTATTTTATTAGCAATATTACTTTTTTATAGTTTCTATTATTATGCTCTGGGCTTGGGAAAAATTTGTTTTACCATTTCCAGGCCACTTAAGACTGCAACATGTTACTGGGATGTCATAGCAAGTAATTACCATGCTACCCTATTCCCTAGTGTTATATACATGTGTCATCAGGCAACTCCACTGTACCTATATACATATCACAGGTTACAGACAAATTACTAGAGCACTCAGGTTTGTTCTAGGAGTTGAATAATAACAGTCATTATATTTAACAGTGGTTATTAGTTCCTTTACAAAATTCAGTAATATATATGGTTCCCAAACTGAGCTTCCTAGTGTCGGAATCATCTGTCTTATTCATCCCATTTCCTTCAGGGGCTACCACAGTGCCTAGCATCTAGAAAGTATTTACTATAGGCTAAAGGATTTGGGTATTTGGAAAAAATATTAGAAAAAATAAAACATGCTTAGTTTTACATAAGGTCCTTGTATCTGTTGGGTTTTGATCAGAGAAGCAAAACCATAAGCAGTTATGTAACAACAAAGGGTTTATTATAGGAATTTGAACTTATACAATCAAAGAAGCTGATTAAATAGTTTTTGTGTGGCTGCTGCTTCTGCACCAGGCCCTTGGTCTGAAATCAGCATGATAGGCTGTTGGGGAGAAAAAGATGGATGCAAGGACAAACTAGAACTTGTGTGACTCTTTAACTGCCCCCAAGCCTCCAGTTCAGTGATGCAGTGATGTGAAGGAGAACCTGGCACCCTTCATTGCAATGCTGAACATGGATTTGACACAGTAGTCAGAGAAGCTGAAGACATAGTTGGAACTCTGCAGAGCTGCCTGTCTCCCCAGAAGCTGTATCGACTGGCACAGGAGTTGGAAAAGCTGTAGATGGTCTGGCAGGAGCTACAGGAGCTACAGGAGCTATGGCCCCAGCTGCTGACCCATACCAACAGGGTGAGTTAGCAGATCAGCAAAAAGATGTGGGAATTATAACAGCACCTGTAACCCTGCACTGTCCTTCCAAGTATAAAAAAGAATATGGTGCTTCACTGTCACCATTCAGATCTTATCCAAAATGTCTCCTGTGGCCCATATTAACCAAAAACTATGCAAAGAAGCTAATCCTAGGCTATGCAGTTCCAGGTTAGCTAAGTTGACAGTACAAATCTACCACAGTCCCATCAGTAGTTTTTGCTATCTTATGATATTATCACAAACCAGTTTCTCTAAAAGAAACACTCACATACTATAAATTAGCTTCCCAATTTAACCTTCACTATCTCTGGAAAGGCAACAAAAAATGCTATCTCTTTGTGCTGCTCCCTAAAGACAGTATTTTTATCCTCATGGGAAACCCATGATTATACTAAGAATATGATAAACACTTCTTCTGAAAGAATCTAATTTACAAAAGCAAAAGTATTAATCTCCAGATTATATCATAGAATGCAGTTTAGGCAGGAAAAAAGGACAATCATGTTTTATCAGTATCTTTGATTCTTGTTAGTTAAGTATTTTTCTTAGCCCACTCAAGGTTAAAAAAAATGTTTTGTTTTGTATATGAGTCCTTTTTCTCCCCTTCTCAAATTAATTTTTATTTTATTCTTAAGTTTTCTAAAAGCAGGATTATAGAGACCAATATTTAAGAGGCCCATTTGAGGGGCACCTGGGTGTCTCAGTGGGTTAAGCCTGTGTCTTCGACTCAGGTCATGATCTCAGGGTCCTGGGATTGAGCCCTTCATCTGGCTCTCTGCTCAGTGGGGAGCCTGCTTCCCGCTCTCTCTCTCTCTGCCTGCCTCTCTGCCTACTTGTGATCTCCCTCTGTCATATAAATAAAATCTTTTTTTTTAAAGAGGCCCATTTGACAAGTAGAAATATTAAGAGAACTTTGGACTCGAGGAGTTACATTAGGAATTTGAGAAAACAAAATTTGGACCACTGTGATGTTATGGATAGAAAAAGAACTTTAATCAGGTGATCTGGCTCTGTCTTTATTCTGCACTGCTTTAGTGTGACCTCTGGAACATTACTTAAGCTTGTGGATCTCAGGTCTTTCATCTATAAAATGAAGTGAACAGGGTTGTATTTGAGATTTCTTCCTGTTCTGACATTCTATGAATCATTGTCATTTTCTTTATGACTCCAACATCCAAATGATGACCTGAACTTTCTATATTTAAATCCTCAGGTTCTATTTTTGTTACATGCCCTCAATAATGAATGGTATTCCTTAATAAAACCAAATCTTACAAGGTCTAAGCAATAATGAGCTTCAGAATAATGATGGCTGGGCTGAGTGGGTCAGTCATACTAGGAGCTGAGCACTCACTTCTCCCTGTAACTGAAATAAAATGAAAACATCTTTTCTCCCTCTACCTCAGCATAGAAGAGGCAGAATAATAGTTTCAAAGAGAAGCTTACTAAAAACTAGGGAAACAAAATAGAAACAGTTGTCTCCAAAATAAATGTGTATAAAAATGTCCATTTCTAAATAGAGGAAAGAGAAGCAATAAAGAGTTTTTCTGGAATGAAATCTTACACTAAATAGTGACCAGCTTTCCCTGTGGTGGTATGGATTAAACCTGATAAGACTTGGGTTCAAATCCCAGCTCTGTCATTTAAATCTTAAATATGGGCTAAATTACCTAAGCATATTAAGCCTTAATTTCTTCATCTCTAAAAAGAGGATAATCATAACTACTATGGACTGAATATTTATATCCTCCTCAAATTTATATGTTGAAATCCTAGCCTCCAAAGTAATGGTATTTGGGGGTAGGGCCTTTAGGAGTTGCTTAGGGTCATGAGGACAGAGCTCTCATGGGTAGAATTAGTGCTCCTATAAAAGACACCCCACAGAGCTCCCTAGACTCTCTTGTTATGTGAGGACATAATAAGAAGTTGACGGTCTGCAACCCCAAAGAAGGCCTTCACCAGAATCTGACTATGCTGGCACTTCTGGCCTCTAGAACTGTGAGAAAAAATTTGTATTGTTTATAAGCTACCCAGTCTGTGATATTTTGTTATAGTAGCTCAAACTTACTAAGCAATAACTATTGGTCACAGTTATTAATATTAAATTAGATAACATAGGCAAAGCTACAGGCTCATAAAAAGCAGACCCAAATAAAAGTATTCTGGTGCTTATGGTTTATTGGGGAAATGTGGGGAATATAGCCAGGGAAGTGTGGGCATGGGGGAAGAAAATGTGGCCAATAAAGAGCACGATTATTAACATACCTACTGAAGTGGGTGACTAAATCTTACTGGGGAAATGTTAGGAACTGTTAAAAACATATGCTTCAGATAACCCTACATGGGAATTAAGGAAACTAGAGCATTTATACATCCACTTCTGTCAGTCAATGTTTGAGAGCTGCTTCTGGAGTTGAGAGTTCCCCAGCACTTACGGATTGCTGTGAAAAAGTAGAATGGTGCTCTGGAGAAAGCCCCCAGGCAGAAATAAAAGTACTGGTGGGTGCAATTTGTTGAGAGCACATTGATATGTCAGGTCCAATGAACATGGATAGTGCACGGATAGTATCTGCTGCAAAAGTACTCAGTAAAGGTTTATTCCTCATTTTCTCCCTAGTCCTAATTAAAACTGGTGGCACCAAACTCAATTTCCTTTCCTCTAGATTTTTAATTTTATGTTATTATCAGAGAGATATTTGTTTTACAACTTAAAACACAACAGTGACTAATATCAATTCACTGAATTTGGGTATGGAAGTTGCCATAATGAACACATTTCCCTTCTTCCCTAATTCCCCAGTCTCAGGGCCATAAGCCAGAGAAAGCTGAACTTCTGCCTGAAGACTGACAGCTATAACTTCCCAAGGAGCACTGTTAAGCGATAGTACCAAGAATTGTCATTAATATAAGCCCAAGTGTTCCAGTTTCAATGCCAAGGACTATGAAGTCCACCATGCTTCTCATACTAGCTATCTTATCAACCAGATACAAATCTCTCTGGCCCTTTATTCTCATTTATACTTCTTTAGCCATATTGTCCTGCTCTTCCTTTGCTGCTCCAGCTGCAACTCTTCCTTCTAAATTATTTAGCTGTATCCTTTGGAGGCACCCAGTAACCTTTAACTTGTCATTTACTAGAAACTTCATTCTTCTTGTCCTATAATTGTGAACACTGTCATATTTTATTTCTGAATCTCTCTCCCAAATCCTCTAAGCCTGAATTGCAACACCAATGAATTTACCATGAAACTACACAAATTGGAACCACTAAAAATTCCTGGTCTTTAACATTAAAATACCCAGTGAAACAAAAGAAAAATTAAATTATTGGGACTATGACAAAATAATTTTTTTAAAGATTTCATTTATTTATTTTTCAGAGAGAGAGAAAGAGAGCAAGCAATTGGGGGAACAGAAGGGAGAGGGAGAAACTGTTTCTTCACTGGGCAAGGAGCCTCATGTGGGACTCAGTCCTAGGACCCTGGGATCACAACCTGATCCGAAGGCAGACGCTTAACCAACAGAGCCACCAAGGCATCCCATGGGACAACAACCAAATTAAAAGCTTTTGCACAGTGAAGGAAACAATAAGCAAAATAAAAAGGCAACCCACTAAATGAGAGAAGATATTTGCAAATGACATATCCAATAAAGGGTTAGTATCCAATATATATAAAAAACTTGTACAACTTAACTCCAAAAAAATCTTAAATCATCCAATTTAAAAAATGGGCAGAAGACATGAAATCAAATTTTCTCCAAAGAACACAAGAAACAAGTGTTGGTGAGTCTGTGGAGAAAAGGGAACCTTTGTGCACTGTTGATGGGAATGCAAACTGGTGTAGCCATTGTGGGAAACAATATGGAGGCTCCTCAAAAAATTAATAGACATACCATAGGACCTAACAATTCTACTACTGAGTATTTACCCAATGAACATGAAAACACTAATTAAAAAGATAAATGCGGGGCACCTGGGTGTCTCAGTGGGTTAAAGCCTCTGCCTTCAGCTCAGGTCACGATCTCAGGGTCCTGGGATTGAGTCCCGCATTGGGCTCTCTGCTAGGCGGGGAGTCTGCTTCCTCCTTTCTCTCTCTGCCTGCCTCTCTGCCTACTTGTGATCTCTCTCTGTTAAATAAATTTAAAAAAAAGATAAATGCGCTCTCATGTTTCTTGGAGTATTATTTACAATAGCCAAGATATGGAAACAATCCATGTCCATTGATAGATTAATGGATAAAGATGTGGTATATACCACATTAAATGAAATAGTACTCATCCATAAAAAGAATTAAATCTTGGCATTTGCAACAACATGGATGGATCTAGAGAGTGTGATACTAAGTGAAATAAATCAGAGAAAGACAAATATATTATTTCACTCATATGTGGAATTTAAGAAACGAACAAAAAATAGAGACAAAAAAATAGACTCTTGTATAGAGAACAAACTAATGGTCTCCAGAGGGGAGGTGGGTGGGAGGATAGGTAAAATAGATAAATGGAATTAAAAAGTGTACACTTATCATGATGAGCAATGAGTAATGTATAGAATTGTTTTATCACTATATTTTACACCTGAAACTAATATAAGACTATGTTAATTATACTGGAAATAAATAGATAAATAAAATATCAAATAGTCCTTTAGCTCAGGCTTCCCAGCTTGCTGGGTTTTCCTGGTCCATGGCAATTATTTCCAATATTGTCCACTCTTCTTACACTCTGGACTCTCACCTAGGCCATCATTCTCAGCAAATGATTTTGTTTCCTACTTTACAGAGAAATTAGAGGCCATTAGTAAAGACTTTCTTATATGTCCTATAATCATGTCAGTTCTCATCTTTTCATTTTTCCTTGCTGTTATGTTGGGGGAGGCTAATGCCTTCATTCCTCTGTTGTCTGGACTCTTCTCTTGTTACCTGGCCTTTTCAAGAAACTTGCTCTCTTTACTTTCCTCTTGATCTCTATTCTTGAAGCTCTCCATTACCAGTTAGCTTTTGAACATGCCCAAGCTTAGTTAATCCAAACAAGACTAAATAAACAAAACCCTCACTCAACTTCATTGTATAGTAAACAATTGCGCCTTTCCTTATGACCTTTATCCTTGGCTCCCTGGAGGTAACCTCTTAACCCTTGGAATTTCCCAAGTGCTAAGAGTATCTTTGCTATTTGAGGTAGGTTTCTACGACCATGTGATTTCAGCCCAATCTCCAGGGAGGAAGGAGCTGAAGACAGAATTCAGTTACATGGAAAACTACCCAATCAACTGTATCTACATAATAGAGCCCAGTAAAAACTCTGGACACCACAGCTTCTCAGGTAAGCAATACTATGTGCATATTTTTACACATCAATCTTGGGAAGGTAAAACATCCAGAAGACAATGGAAGCTTCACATTTTGAATCCCCTCAAACTTTGGCTATAATTTGTGTCCTTTCCCTGTAATAAACCATAACCATGAGTATAATAGGTTTCAGTGAGTTCTATGAGTCTTTCTAGAGAATTATTGAAACTGAGTTTGATTTGGGGAAAATCCAAAACTTACAGTTGGTGTGAGAAGCGAGGGTAATCTTTGTAGACTCTTCCCTTTAATTTTGTAGTTAAACCCCAACTCACTGTAGTTGGGCTCAAATATTTTGGACAGGCTTGGCCGTCTGAAGGACTATGTCCTCAACATTGCAGTTTACTTAACTCTGGGTATGCACATTCCTCTTCACCTGCTATCAATGTTTCTTTTCCCTTTTATTTTTAATTTTTTTAAAGATTTTATTTATTCATTTGACACACAGAGACAGATCACAAGTAGGCAGAGCAGCAGGCAGAGAAAGCGGGGGAAGCACGCTCCTCGCTGAGCAGAGAGCCCAATGCAGGGCTCGATCCCAGGACCCTGGGATCATGACCTGAGCCGAAGGCAGAGCTTAACCCACTGAGCCACTCAGGCACCCCTTTTCCCTTTTATAATTAAAATTTTAAAAAGTTATCCACAAAGCCCATTTGCATCTCCTTTCCTCATCTTTCATAAACTCACTGCAATTCATTTGTGTCCATACCAATCTAATATTACTCCCATATAGCTCACCAATGTCTACTTTGTCACTAAATACAAAGGACAGTAAATTTCTTCTCTGATATGTTAGGAACATTCACCACTCTACCCTTGAGTCACTCTCATCTCTTGGCTTCTGTGATACCACATCTCCTGATTTCTTTCCTACCTCTGGCCACTACTTTTCAGCTTTCTTCCTGATACATTTTCTTCAAACTACCTCCCCACACACTGATATATTCTAGAGACTCCCTGGGTGATTTCATGCTCTGGTGATTCCTAACCCTATATCTTAGCATTAAACTCTCTGCTTAGCTTCATTCAAATATCAATATAATCTACTTGAATTTAAACTACACTGTATTCATTACTCTATTTCTGGGATATAGCACAGGACCTGACATGTAGTACACACTCAGTAAATATTTCTTGAGTGAATGAATAAATGAATTAGTGTATTCAGTCTCATAGGCACCTCAAGCTCAATAAGTCCATAATTGAACTCATCAATAGACCCCTAAATCTACTCTTTTCTTGGAGTTCCCAGTCTCAAATAAACAGTGCTACCATTCCCTCAGTTGCTTAAGATAGAAACCTGGGAAGTTAATGTTGACCTTTTTTCTCCCTTGACCTCCACATCTCATCCATCAACTAACTCTGTTCATTTTTACTTCCCAATAAATTATATCCATCCACTCCTCTCTACCTCCCAGGCAATGCATTAGTCCAGTCACTATCATCCATCAGTAGGACTACTCTAGCAATCTCCATATTGTTTTCCCTGTCTTAGGTCTTATCTCTCCTACTCATTCTTCACTTTGCAGTCAGAGTGAAGCTTCCAAATACAATCTTGATCATGCCATTCTCAAACATTTACAAACTTTTTTTCTATCCTCTCAATAAAGCCTAAATCCATTAATATGACTTACAAGGGACACCCAGCTACCACCTTGGCCTTATTTTTAACCCTTCCTTTTCCTTCCCCTACTTAATTTATGTTCCAGTCCCACTGAAGTTATTCAGACCTATCACACTCTCTCCACCTCACACTCAAAGTCTTTGCATATACTGTTCTCTCTCTGGAACACTCTGCATCCTTTAGGAAAAAAACAACTTTATCTTTTGGACCCCACTGACAGACTTCCTTACTTTCACATCCATATTTCCCTCTTCCCATCCAGTTTTAAGTGATGAAACTCTCTTTCCATGCAAAGTCAGTGTCCGCACATCTACTCTTGATTTTGCTTTCTTTCTATTTACTTCAATGTCTTGTTTAATCATTTATATTTTTTTTGTCTTATACCTTTGATTTCTCCCTCTCTGGTGGCTCTTTCTCTCCTGCCTATAAAGAAGCTTGGGCTCCTCCCAACTTAAAAAACTTCTGCTGATCCTAGATTCCCTCTCTCATAACTGTATTAGTTTTCTGTTTCTTCTGAACCAAGCCTATTGAAAGATCACTATGCACTCACTATCTACATTTATCCACCTTCAATTCACTCCTTACCCTACTGCTTCATCACTACTCTTCTGAAATGACTTATTCAAAAGCTACCAGTGATACCCATGTTGCCAAAACCAATAGACATTCCTCTATTATGTTCCCTTGGACCTCTCTTCTACAGGTAACCAGTTGAGCACTAATTCTTGGCAACTCTAATAATTTTGTTTTCTATGCAGTTATTTTCTCCCAATTTGTCTGCAAATTCAATAAATTATCAGCTGTCAAATGGACATCCAGTATAATTTCGAGCCTTTCCTTCCTCCTCCATCCTTTCATACTGCCCTGCCCAGATTTAACTTTTTACCATTTCTTAGTCGGATACTATAAGAGCTTCCCAACAGATTTCCTTTCTTTTAGTCTTGCCTCATTAAAAATTTGTCAATTTTTCCACCACAGTCAGAAATTTTATCATAACATCTGATTGCCATCCTTTTTCTCTAATATCTCAACTATTTCACCATTTCTTATAATGTTTAAGCTTCTCATGGCATATAGAAACTGCCATGACTAGCCTCTGACTATTCTGCAAGCTTACACCATCTCCTACTTCACATTTTATCCTTTAATAAAACTTAACGGCTTGTAGACAGAAGCACACAATACATGCAATCCATGCTTTATACTTCATATCTTTGATAATGTTATTTCCTTTGTCTACAATGTTTTCCCACCTTTCTTTGCTTAAGGGCCACTCCTCTGAGATCCTATAATATCTTGGAAATGTCCCAGATATTATCATTTACCATTATATTGAAATTACCTAATTTAATATTTGTCTATCAGCTGGACTAATAGCTCTTATTAGGACAGGGACCCTATCCTCACCAGCTAGCATGCACCTAGAGTGAGCTTAGATCTCCACTTGTTGGGGAGTTGATTTTTGGAAAGCCAGTTCTCTGACAGAAGCTCAGTAAAGTTTTAATCAGTGACTCTTGCAGATGGCAGGGACCTTTTCAGTCATTCAGTACAGCTACCCACTCACAGGAGACCCCTCTACAATAGGGGCCAAAATAATTCACTTACATATGATAGATCATTCCAAACTTAGACAGCTCTTATTTCCATACATATGGTCCCTTCTGGTGAGAATGGAAATTGATACCACTTTTTTAGGAAGCAACTTAGTAATACATATGAATGTTTATATGTGTTTATATATGTATATATTTTAAGATTTTATTTATTTATTTGTCAGAGAGATAGAGAGAGTACAGGCAGACAGAGAGGCAGGCAGGCAGAGAGAAGGGTGGGGGGAAGCAGGCTCCCCACGGAACAAGGAGCCTGATGCGGGACTTGATCCCAAGACGCTGGGATCATGACCTGAGCCTAAGGCAGCCACCTAACCAACTGAGCCACCCAGGCATCCCTATATGTGTTTATATTTTTATATATGTGTTTAAAATTTTATTCCTTAAATACTTATATCTTTATTCCTAGCAATGCTTTTTTCAGAAATCCCTTTTCAGAAAATTATCCAAATATATGGGGAAAATTTATTACATAATAATATTCATCATGGAAATATAATACAGATAAATTCTAGATAAGCAAAGGTAGGGGAATCATTAAGTAAATTATGATGCATTCATGAAATAGGATTTATTTTATGTCTTTTTAAGTGAAAATTCAAGATATAAAATATCATCTTAACTACAGAAACAAATTCACCCCATTTTATTTACCAAATTTTCTATAGTAAGCATAGATTCTTTTTATAATAGGAAAAATTGCAGGTTTTTAATTTTTTTTTTAGGTTTTGTTGTTATTGTGTTTTTTTAAAAAATACTTTATTTATTCATTTGACAGAGACCACAAGTAGGCAGAGCAACAGAGCGGGGGGAAGCAGGCTCCCTGCTGAGCAGAGATCCCGATGTAGGGGCTCGATCCCAGGACCCTGGGATCATGACCTGAGCTGAAAGCAGATGCTTAACCCACTGAGCCACCCAGGCGCCCCATTGTTATTGTGTTTTAAGGAACTCTTCTCTTAAGAAACAAGTCTCTAATCCCCGAATTCTCTGACTTCTGCTGAGTTGCTTTCCTCTTGATACTTTGTTTCCACAACTTATCTCATACCCCAATAGACCCAATACAGTTCATCTCTTAAGCCCAGTATACATGTGCATTCCTTTTTTTATCCCTGTTTTGCTCATACCTTTGTTACTCTTGTCAAACAGCAACTTCGAGTCTATCAACCTCATCCCTCCTTCCACAAACATACCTATGGTTTTATGCTGCTCTTCTACCTTCCCATCAGGGTTGACTAAGTTATAGTTTCTGGCTTGAAGTTTCTCATATTCCCTGGTAAGAGATTTAGTTATGCATGATAAGTAAAGCAATATGAGTGTGCCCAAGGTGGGAAAAAGAAAGCGACTGATGCTCTGTGAAGGTATCAGAAAGGCTTCTCTGGATGCAGGGTGACTCTGGGATAAGATTTTCTTCCTTAGACACAGCTTTACAGTTAATACAGAGCTATTGAGAATTTAAGAACAACATTCTCCAGACCAACATCTTACTTCACAGATGAGAACACTAATGTACTCTGAATTAAAGTAATATTGGTCAAGATTTCATAATGAATTAGTAACAGATCCTCCACTAGAACTCGGGCCTTCTGGCTACCATGACCGCACTTCGCAGTGTTCTGCAATTCAGTCTACTAAAGACAGGACAGCTGCTTTCCTAAGCTTTTCACAGTAAGAGCCCTTAACCCAAAGTAAAACAACAAAACAAAAGAAACAGCAACAAAAACAAAAAAGCAACAAAACAAAAAAAAACAAACAGCAACAAAACAAAGTAAGATCTGCAGGAATGAAAATAAAAATACACTAGTTTCTGTTTGGGGGAAATATTTGGGGACTCTGAGAACTCTTTTGACCCTGAGGTTATTCCCAGAGGGCATATAAGAAAAACAAACAAGAGTCAATTACTATTTGACTCCAGTTATCTGGGGAAAAAATTTGAAACCATTGCCTCCTTTCATCTCTTAAATGCTGTTGACTAAAGGAGTTGCTGATTAGAGCTGTTAGTTGGGAATGCTGAGCAGCTCTGGGCAAGGGCCCTGCATTCCAGGCTGACCCAGCTCCACCAGGAACAACAGGGTGAAAAGAGGTATTGAGCACATATTCCCAACTCTGTGCTACCCCCTGGCAAACAGTGTGTTTACTAAGATTGCTATAAAAGGTATTTACCTAATTAGAGAACATTTTCCCCCTTTTATTAGTAAGCAATTAGACCACACTTTAGTACATTAAGGAGGTTTTGTAAATCCAACTGCAAGCATAAAATTCTGTAATTGTATAATTGTACATTGGGCACAAAACCACAGATTTTCTTCTATTTTGGCCTGACCATTTTTTTAAAGCAATTTAGGGTTTTCTAATGCTTATGTGGTGAGTATTTTTTAAAGACTGGGATAAATACATATAATTTAGCCATTCTTTGGTCTTAAACCCAAACCAGAAATGACACAAAATCCACACAAACATGTATCAACTATTTCTCTGTTCTTCATCTTAAAGCCTGGGAATAATTCTTTTGTTTCACAATGTTTTAAGGTACAACAGTAGCACAGTCTCATTCTTTAGCATAGAAACCATAAAACTCTTGTAGCCAAATAATTCCAGAAATTCTCATTTAAACATCTGTAGTTCATATGTATGTGACTAAATTTATCCTAATTAAGTTATGTTTGCAAGACAGGAGCAGGAAAGAAAAGATCATATTAATTTGAATTTTTGTTTAGGTTAAACATGATATTAGTGGAACTATATTAACATTGCCAGCATTTGACCATTTTTTCTTTATGAAAGTAGTAATCTTCTATTGTTCACTTTCTATTATGTATGCTGTCTCCATTTTTCCCAAGGACATAGTAAATACCAAAAATGTTAACTATCATTGATTCACAAACTTAAACAATTCATTCACTTATAAAAGGTGTCAAAAGAGTTTTTAAGATACATATATTCAAAAAACATATATTACTACCATTTTACTACTAGATGCCTGTGGGACCTTGGGCAAAACACTAGGTTTTGATGATCCTGTTTCCTTCTTTGGCAAATGAGTGGATTATATTAGAACTAGAAAAAAAATTACAGTTCCATAAAATGTGTTTCACTAATCAAAGTTAGTACTGTAAATAACTGTTAATAACAAGGCTATTATGTTAAGCAAGTTGAGATCTAAGTCATGGAAACATAACATGATATTACATTTTTATATGCTGTAAGAAATCTTTTAGTGTGCTGAATTAGATAATAAAGAACCGACTCACCTATTGATTGAATGGAAATAATTAACAATTCTAATGAGAATAACTACCATTTACTGAATACATATTGTAAGCCACACACTTAAGCAGTTTACATACTATTTCATATTAATTCTTATATCATATACATGAGCAGTGATGTGCAGATAAATGCTTAACAACGATCCCCAAATCCCCGATTTGTAGTGTTTGCTTATTTCCACAATATAATACTTCAACCTCGGTTGATTTCCAGCTATCAACCTGACTTCACTAAACTTGGCAAAGGTGGGGGAGTAGTAAGGGGGCAGTAGCACATTAGTATATAGTATTTCCACCATGCTGATACAGTAGACAAAAACAATCTCAAGAACACAGACAATAATGAAATGTAACAAGATATTTAGGAAGTGATGAGTTTGGGGTATTTATTATTTTTGTTTTAATATGAGTTTACATAATTTAATTTTAAATAATGGCTGTGTTTGATAATCAACTCACAGGATTCCTGAATACTTAGCAGTTTTTGTGAACGGAGGGGCACCATTGTATGTGAGGCTGATTTTACTATCTACTTTCACTGAAAATAGGGAACAGTAACATAAAAAGGATTAAATAATTCATCAAGGTTATCTATTAGTAAATTCAAATCCTTATTTGCCACATAATAAGCCTTAATTTCTTAATTCTAAGGAAGCTTATACAATAGATTTTGCAACATAACTTTTATATAATCCAAGAAATGTGTTTTTGATTATAGATAAAGAGAGGCACTAAGCAAGGCAAAAGTGATAGAAGAAAACAAGATGAGAATTTAAAGAAATGTCTTCTAGAAGAGGGCCTGTTGAGAGAGAAGATCCCGGTCAATTGGTGACAGGTTTTCTTTTTGTGACATTCTTTAATAAGGTTAGAAAGAACAAGTAATTGAAAAAAGAGAAGTCAGAACAGCAAGCAAGTCAATCTATTCTAAGATATCATGGGTTCCTGAGGTGTGAAATTCCTATGGGAGGGGCTCACCAGTCTGAAATGCATCAAGGAATGCTCTCTCTTTTACTTGCCTGCACTGGGATCCCTATGAATAATGACAGATACCATCATACTTTCCCCCAATTATCTGAGCCTATTTTCTCCAGATAAGAGAAGGAAAACTCAACATTCATGTTGATAGCTTTTTGATCCCTTGGTAATTTCCATTATAGTTTATAAAATAATTTAAACAGATTTTGTTGCTATAGCGTTCCATCTATTCAGAAGTTTTTAAATTTTTATTTCTTTTCAGCGTAACAGAATTCATAGTTTTTGCACCACACCCAGTGCTCCATGCAATGCGTGCCCTCCATAATACCCACAAGTTTTAAGTATTTTGATTAGGTAGTTCACTCATACTGTTGGCTAAGTACTCTGTGCTGAGTGTGAATGGGCCAAATTTTCACGCCTTTCATGAAGACTCAGGCTTACTCCAACACTTACTTCCAAACACTAAGATCAGTGTCTGGTCATAGTGTTATAGGGTTTCTCCTCCTTTGGTGCCCAAGGTTCTTGGTCCCACCGCTTCAAAGAACAAAGAGGTAAACCAGATGGAAGAGTGGTGGGCAGCAAATCAAAGTTTATTGAGTGAGACAACAAAGTGATAGTACAAAGCTCCCAAATAGGGAAGGGACCCAAGAGGGCTGCCACTGGAGTTTCTAAGTCTAGGGGTTTTTATGGGCTTGTTGGTGCGTTTTTTAATCTGATTAACCCTGGGGTGCCTGGGCAGCTCAGTCAGTTAAACATCTGCCTTTGGCTCAGGTCATGATCCCAGAAAAGTCCTGGGATCAAGCCCCTCTTTGGCAGCCGGCTCTCTGTGGGGAGCTGCTTCTCCCTACCCCTCTGCCTGCCTCTTCCCCTGCTGTGCTCTCTCTTTCTCTGTCAAATAAATAAATAAGATCTTTTAAAAAATTCTGATTAACCCTCACTGTGCCTGTTGATCCAATCAGGTTTTTGTTATCTATCATGTGGGAAAAGGGTGGGAGGGCTTCTCACAGGGTGGTGTAAAATCCTTTTAAGGATGGTTTACTCTAAGGGCGGGGTGTGTGTGGGGGTGTGTGGGGTGTGTCACTTGTCCCTGCCTGCCATTATTCCAACTATCCTTCATCAATAGTAAGTGCTATATAATCATTAATTGTTATATATTATTAATATTATTTAGAACTGCTGGATTTCTGGTGATTTCCAGGTTCAGGTTGTGGGCAGGATTTTCTTAGAATGTTTCCACTCAGATTGTAGGATTCTCTTCATAAGCAATGTATTAAGCACAGGTTGCCAGAATTTGTTCTTTCCTAGGGCTGGTGTGGCCAATGTTTGCAGCTGGTCTTTGGTGCACCTGAATTTTTCGTGATAGAAATGTTTCATTTATCACTTTGGGGGGCCTTTTGTAAAAGCAATATTTTCCCCCAGAGAGTTTCAGCTCCAGTTGTCTAATGATTTGGGCTAATAATGTATCTGGATTGATATTGGGTGATGTTCGTTGATGTGAAAATTGTGCCCTTGAAATGCAGCCAATGTGCCTTTTCACCATGGCTGAGGTCAAAGCAACTTCCTCATGTTTGTGGGGGAATGATTTCTTTGATGGTCAACTCTTGCTTTGCAGTGGTTTCTAAAAGTTATTGAAGGGCTATGTGAACAAATTCAAAGTAGTACATCTTTTAGTTTTACAGTGGACTATAAAGTTAAACATATGCGCTTCATTACAACTGATGAACGGAAATAGTTTTTTTGTATATGGGTAGTGAGAATAGTGAGCAGTCTGAGGAAATCCTCCTTCTCAGACTTTCTGCCTCAAAGCTAGATTCTGCAGATTTATCTCATACTTTACTATAATGTCTTACTATTTCTTCCTGTGATTATATTGGATTCATGCTTATTACTAAAAATTTGTAACAGCCTTATCAGAAATATCAGCCACCACCATAACTTTCTTTGAACATATATAAGTTTTTCACCATCATGGCAGTCATTTCACATCACATCTTTTAAAAGCTAGTAAAGTACATCAGATTCATTTGGCATAATTTTCTTATTTTACAGTTGGGGAATCAAAAGTCCAGTGAGGTTAAACACCTTGCCCTAAAACTCAGCACATCAGCATCTTACTAGTTTTGAACTTGCAGTTTTGAAGAAATCTTTTTTTTATTAAAGATTTTAAAATTTATTTATTTGACAAAGATCACAGCTAGGCAGACAGGCAGGCAGAGAGAGAGGAAGAGAAGCAGGCTCCCTGCTGAGCAGAGAGCCCGATGCGGGGCTCAATCCCAGGACCCTGGGATCATGACCTGAGCCAAAGGCAGAGGCTTTAACCCACTGAGCCACCCAGGTGCCCCAGTTTTGAAGGAATCTTAAGTGGTGTATGGAATACCATTCATTTGTAAAATGAATAAACCTCCTTAAACAATTTTAACTTCCTTTAAAGAATGATTCAAAAGGGCATAATACAACACCATTGGAATCAAACATGTTGTCTTGATAGCTAATAAAACCTTAGGTATGACCACTGAAAGCACAAAATGAGTAAGGGTGGGGTGTCTAACCTGTACTGTCCAACACAGTGGCCTCTAGCAACATGTGGATATTTTAAATTTTAAACTCATTAAGGGTAAATAAAATAAAAAAATTATTTACTCAGTCCTACTATTCACTAGTTCAAGTGTTCAATATAGTAGCTACAGTATTAGGAAACACAGAACAGGCCATTTCTATTATCCCAGAAAGTCTTATTGGATAGCACTAGAAGGCAGCTTTGAACCTACCCTGAGCTTCACATTTTGTTGGGGGCTTCCAAAGTGGGAAAGTCTTTCCTTCTTTAAGTAGGTGTCAATCTTGTCACCAGGTCAATTTCTCAGGAAACAGACAAAAGCTTCTGCAGTAACAATCTACTCTGCTCCTAAACTGCACCACCACTCCCTGATGAAAGAGTGAGATTCTATATCCCAATTCTTTACCAAGTTTGCGGAGGTCCTCAGCATATTTAACCCAGTAAGCTCCACTTGTTGGCTAGCATGCAATGGGAAGTTATTCAAATAAGAGAGCTGAAAGCTATCAGTAAAAGGGAGGAGGGAAAGGGACAAAAGCATGGAAGGAATGTGTTTTGTTTTGAAGAAGCAACAGTTCCCAAGCAAGTTGATGTCCAACTAGGTTTTTCAGGTGATAGTCCTTATGTGAGCCAGCCTGAGCTGGATTAGAGCTGAGGATCTGTGTAAAAGCCCTCCTGAGTTGTCCTAAAGTCACCTTTAGTTCATTATAATACTAAGATCTCCTCTCGTGGTGGAGTTTCCCCCCATTTTTTGAACATATGAGGTATGCACTAGGATGTTGATAGTCCAGGCAGGTGCAACTGGACTACAGTGCTTATACAAGCCCCCTGCCTTCCCACCTAATATATTAAACAAAAGTTTCCTGTACCAACCTCATGGGGAGACAGTGCTTTGAGAGCTATCTCCCTGTCTCCTTACTTATAACAAGTAGTAAGTTCTTTGCTTTCAACACTTCCTTGGATTGTGTTCAGTTTGATGCACCCCAATCAGTGAACCCTTTGAGTTTGTTTACATACTAAGTTTACAAAGATGGCAAAAATCACTTTATAGGAACTCCTTTCCCAGAGGACCTTTTCATTATCAGCTCCCCTAGCCTGAAGGCCTGAGACTGGGCTTCTATGTCAAGACCCCTCACTGCCACACCCTGGCAATTCCTTGTCCAAACCAGACAATGGATCCTTCTTCACCCTAAATTGGAAACACCACAGTAGTTCACCAATAGGGGATTAATGACTCAATAAATATGCCTTGTCAGAAGAATTTACATTTCAGAAGCCACCTTCATATCCTTCATCCTCCCCTCCTCCCGATCCCTGTTTACTGCCCAGTAAAATGAGGAGTTCGAACTAATTGATTTCTAAGTCCTTTCCAAGCTCAGAAGTTGTGACACCTGCTGTTTCTGGGAGACGCTCTTGCTTTAGCACATAGGAACTCTTGCCCCTCAGATAACTCCTGGCAATAAAAGTGTCCTCTTATCTCCATCCACATTTTGCCTCAAATTGTATTCTTATTTATTCCATCTTCCTTCATCTTTAGGTAAATTCCCAAGTCAGCAGAGGAAAAAGCCCCCAAAATACTCTCATAGTTTGGGTTGTTAAAATTGGGATCCTGAAAGTATATGATAGAAGTAATAAAAGATGGCATTTTGGTCATTATCGCACTCAAATAAACCATGGGTTTGAGAATGTGATTCTTCAGAAACCTCCAGCACAGAGCTTCTTCATCAGAGCAAAACTAAATAATTAGATAATTATAGTAGCTGCTATTCACTGAGCAACTATTATATGCCAGGCATGACTCTCTATATGCACTATCTCATTTACCCCAGCTGTGGCACCATCTCCATTCTGCAGATGTGAAAAATTTCAGAGTCCTGGTAATGTGCAAATTCAAACGGCTAATAATCTGGAGCAGAGTTAGAATAAGGCTTCATCAATTGCTATAGTCCATTTGTTTTTCAGCCTGCCATTATTTTAAAAATTATGTCCCAAGGAATCCTAAATGTCCTCTCAAGATGCTATACATTGTTGAGGGGTTTGGGGATGAATGGAGGGAAGGAAAAGAGAGGCCACAAAGTCACCTCTATCCCTATTCAAGTATTGCCTGTCTCACTAACCCTTCCTCCTCTCAGTTTAACCCCAGAAAACACTCTTTTAACTGTTTAAAGTACTGGAATTCCACATACAATTTCTCAGATTTAAAAAAAAATTTCAAAAACCATTGTATGGGGAGGGTCTGGTTTCTCCAATGTCCTTCTGAAATAAACTTGGCCTATCTATAAGGAACTGACATTTACATTTTAATTTATCCCATGACTGAAGAATGATTAATAAAAAAAATCATTGTACATCTATATTGTCTTTGTTACAGATCTGGAAATGCCCTGGTAGAAATTGATTATTCATAGACATATAAGACCAATTTATCAGAAAGGGGGGGAAAAAAGTCTGGGCCACTGCTGCTTGCTTTCTCTCAAAAAATGAATTAGATTTTGACAAGATGTGGGATGGCCTTTGGCCCAAAAAAATATATTCACTTTCACTTTCTTACAGAAGGATCATTTTCTCAATCAGAGGTAACAGGATTGACTTTCAAAGAGAGGTTTGTTCACATTTTTTCTCGTTTTTTAATGACCTAGAGGATTTATAGCCTCATATATTTTCTTTTAGGTATAACTGCCTGTAAGACTGAACAGAGATAAATTTCAATTCCTTTTTTACTTCTTATAGTGTTCTTTTAAAAAATGTGAAGACATTCCTCAAAAGATTTGTTTTTTCTCATGGTAGTCTAGGAGGTTCCCCTTTGTGTGACTGTATGTGCACCAAGAGGTGCCTGTGTGTAAGGGGATCAACAGGGAGATAGTATTCTCTAAGTATCAACAAAGAACATTTCAAGTCACTTGGTGTAAGAAGAAGCTGCTCTTGGGCAACCTCTTTGTTCATCCGCTTATCAAACAGCAATCAGCAATATTAATCAAACGTCTCTTATGAGTAACCAGAGAAGGGAATCAGTAATGTTCAGATAGGGGTTGAACAATTGTTTAGTGAAAAGATTATAAAATAGATTCTATCAAGGACTACAAAACCAGAGTTTTAGAAATTTAAAGTCCCTTTCATCTTGTAATTCCATACTTGTGACCTGTAGGTTTGGGTCCAGAGGGAAAATGAGCTATTTAGCTTATGGTGTTGTTAGATGTCTCTATTTGCTAAGAATGACTCTGGTTCTTGTATGGAGGAATAGATTTTTGTCTAGGGTAGAAAGTTGCCAAAGGGGTTGAGGAACACTGTGAGGTGCTTGGTTATAAAATGAACCTGAGAAAATACACTCAGTGAAACAAGGATATGATTTTATATTCCTGCCAGAACTGGCATTCTTATTTATAATGAAGTGGATTTTTTTGCCTTGGTTATTTGATCTTTGGGGGAGAGAGGAAAGAAAAAAAATGGTAATGCCCTGGTGAAGAAGGAAAGGTTCATTAAGGAAGGGAACCCCAAATGTCTGGGAGAATTATAACAAGGATCCCTTTAATAGGCAGCCCAGTAGTACTTGTCAGTGAGCAAAAGCTGTCCAGGCCCATGGAAGCTGCAAGCAAAGAACAGAGAAAACTGAAAATGGAAAAAGATATTCTTTTGTGCAAGTTTCATTTTTGTATATGATAAGTTAAATCTGGTTGCAAATATGGAGTAACTGGCTCACTAAAGGCTATGCTTTCTCAAGTGCAAGGGGTAGGAGGCATTCAACAATAAGCAAAGATTGATCCAGCCCCAAAATAAGCAGAGAAAGCCCTGTCACTTGCCTCTTTGATAGAAGGCTTACTACATAATTGAAATAACACTAGTTACCAATGAGTACACACTAATGAAGCATCTAGTGGGCACAGCACACACATTCTCTCTTTTCACTGAAGACTGTTATACCATGTCATTTGACCCTCAATACAACCTCACGAGGAAGAGGAAATTAAGGTTCCTAGGGGTTTAGTAACTTGCTCAAGGTCACACAGCCAGGTGGCAGTGCTATAATTGAACCAATATATGTCTGGATCCAAACCCAGTACTCTTCAAACTTTTTCTAAACATCCCTCAAATAGTGCTTCTAATGTTCTAAGAAAACTTTCATTTAGTTAGCTAGGGGTAAGGAAAATAGGTCCTATTCTTTGGTGTTAACTTATTTAAAATGTTATTTAAAAAACAAGATCAATAAGCATAACTTATAATGAATTCTTGATTTTCAAATATTTTTTCTTTGCTTAACCCTGGATAGAGAATCAATTTTTCTACCAGGAGAAAAAGCAGGAAAAAAAACCCCTAAGTTAATCAAGAACCAACAGCAACTTAATTTAATGCAGTTTCCATTAGAGTACAGAAAACTCAAATTCCCCACTCTTAAATTTAAGTGCAGAGAACAGAACATTTTTTTCATAAGAACAAATAATATTAAATCAGTTCTTATGAAAAGCTGAACCTTATGAACTATAAGATGTGGTAAGAAAAATATTTGAAGGACAGAGCTATCTAAGAGACACTATTTTTGACGAGCTGTGAGTGGGCTGTGGATTGTAGATTATTTAGCTGTGTGAGCCTGGGAAAACTATAGATAGTTAGAAAACAGGTTTTCTGGGGCACCCGGGTGGCTCAGTGGGTTAAAGCCTCTGCTTTCAGTCCAGGTCATGATCCCAGGGTGCTGGGATCGAGACCCACATCAGGCTCTCTGCTCCGCGGAGAGCCTACTTCCTCCTCTCTCTCCCTGCCTGCCTCTTTTGCCTACTTGTAATTTCTGTCTGTCAAATAAATAAATAAAATCTTAAAAAAGAAAAAGAAAACAGGTTTTCTACTCTGAAAGCATCATACTATCGATGAGAAAATGAAGTCTCACCAATAGTAAATGACTTGCTGACCATCAAACAAATAGTGGAGAACTAGGACTGTCCTGTGCTTTATTCAATTAATTTCTAGGTGCCACAGTTTCCTAATCTATAAAATGAAAGAATATGAATAAGAAGTGACCTGATATTATGGAATGAATACTTGACTTGGAGACTGATATCCTGGATTTGAACTCCCTTCTCCAATACCAACTCATTGACTTTGGGCAAGTCCGTATCTCTTGTTCAGTTTTCACAAATTCTAAATCTGAAATTAAAATTCTGTTCAAACTGTATCACAGAGGTATTGAGAGAAACTAGTAAGACAATATATAGGCAAGTACTTTGAAAACAATGAAACACTAGAGAGGAGTGAAGGAATTATAGTAATGGTGACGATGATAATGATGATGATTAAGTCTACTTGATCTTAAATTCTAGTTGAAAGAGAGGCTTACATTTGGAAGAAGTGGTAAAGGTTATATTGGTAGAATTAGGGCCAAATTGTGGAGTCTCATAAATGAAAAGATGTGAGTTTATATGGCTTTTAAAAGATCGAGTGCAATTTGTAGGGTTGCCATATAAAATACAGGATGTTGAGTTAAATTTGAATTTCAGATAACCATATCCCATTTTGGGGACATATTTATACTAATAAATTATCTGTTGGTTATCTGAAATTTAAATTTGATTTGGTATCTTCTATTTCTTTTTACTTTTTAAATCAGGCAATCTTAATTGACAGATTTTTGTGAAGGGTAGCAAGTGATGTATGAAAGCAATGGTTCAGAAATGTTGTAGAAATATGGGGATCAGGTAGGAGTGGAGTCAAACCAATGTCTTGATTTGGGTTTCCCTAAGAACGGAGGCTATAAAAGGATTTAAGGGCAGTAATTTATATGGAAGGTGAGATCAGTAAACTTGGTAAGGAAGAGAAGAAAGTGAGAACCACTCTAAGGGTGTTTTATATAAGTCATTGCTGAAGGCAGTGGGAGCTAGATTCCACTGGTTTCAATGAACGGCCTTACACAATGTCTCCTAAGAGGGAGGCTAGGGCATTTGTCTGCTAACCTCTAGCTTCCTATTGATTAAGGGTTGCTGCTGTGGGGTGAAAGGGACCAGAATAAGATGCCCCAAAATATTCCACTTTGGCATAAGGATTATTTTGAGCTGAAGGCAACTGAAAAACAGTAGACACAGAAAAAAGCTATCTTCCCCATTTGGCTAAAAGCAGGGCATAAATTTCCCCTTGTGAAGGTGTTCTCCCTCCCTTCTCTCAACAGGAGGGGTAGAACTACCGTTAATCACTGGAGATGACGCTAGACTCTTATCATCAGCAATAGGAATCTCCATAATAAGCCTTATTAAAGAACCCTTAACTTGCATTAATTTCCCCCATATTTTTATCATCCCACAATTTACTGCCCCTAGAAGCTCAAAACCCTTTTCTTTTGTCACTTCTCCACAAGTTTATGGCCCTTTGTTAACATGGTATATAAGCCTCCAGGTCTGACTGCCTCTTTGGGGTTTTCATTTCCTTTCTTGTAAGACCCCCAAACCATGTAAAAATATTAACATCAAATAGAAATTGTATGTCTTTTCTCCTGTCAATTTGTCTTTTGTCAATTTAATTTGTAGGGCCCCAGGTACTAAACTAAAAGGGTTGAGAAAAAAATTGTTTTCACTCCTACACATGTGGGCTACATAACCCCTTGGAATGAGCAATTTCCAAAAGCTTCAGAAAAACATGGAGGCAATTAGGCATTGAGCAGTTTAGGGCACCTGAGGTAGGATGTGTTGGTGGTAGTCTGACCCTACACTAACTATCTAGCATAGCTGCATCTGAAATAAGAAAAGAATAGAGGCGGGGCACCTGGGTGGCTCAGTCAGTTGAGCATCTGGCTCTTGATTTCAGCTCATATCTTGATCTCAGGGCTGTGAGATCAAGCCCCACATCAGGCTCTGTGCTGAGTGCAGAGTCAGCTTGAAATTCTTTCCCTCTCCTCTATCCCTCCCCCTCATGCTCTCTATCTCTCTAAAGTAAGTAAGTAAATAGAAAAGAAAAGAATAGAGGGGATATGATGCTGTATACCCAAAATATCTACAGAGACTACAAAGAGGCCACTGATGCAGTACAGAAGTGATAAAGTCTTGGACTAGGATAAGTTATTCATTTGTTCCAAAAACACTTATTGAATGCCTAGTTTATGGTAAGTATATTTGAAACAGTGGGAATCCAAAGAAAAATACAGTTCCCGCTTTCAAGGAATTTTCAGTCTAGTAGGGGAAAAATAAATACAGTAATTTGATGTAGTTACTAAGTATTATCACAGAGATATATTTAAAATATAATCAGAATAGGGTGCCTGGATGGTTGAGTGGTTGACTCTTGATTTCAGCTCAGGTGATGATCTCAGTGTCCTGGGATTGAACCCCATGTCGGGCTCTGCACTCAGCGGGGAGTCTGCTTGAAATTATCTCTCCCTCTTCCTCTGCCCCTCCCCTTGCATGTACTCTCTCTCTCTCTCAGAATATATAAATCTTTAAAAAATAAATAAAATATTATCAAAATAAGAGCAAGGGCTCAGAAAAAACAGTGAAGAATGAATTAGATTTTAACTCTCCCCTGTCTCTCACATCCAGCCTCCAGATATGAATCTAAGATTTTGAATGAGAGTAACTGAGAAATTATAGAATTAATGGTCTAGGAAGTTAGAAAGATTGTTTTATTATGAATGACAATGAATTATTTCTAGACTGTATTAAGTTGGAAGTGATTAGGACCTGCAAAGAGGTCTAGGAGGCCCTTTATGATAAAGTACTGATGGTTGGCTTAAAGGCCAAGACTGGAAATCACCTGAGAATGTGGTAGGCTTAGAGGATAGTGAGATCCATGGGCAGGGCATGCACAGTAAGTGAAATATTAACAAGGGAATAAATTCAGGACCAAGGATGATGCCTCAGAGAACATCTATGACTAGAGACCAAGAGAAAGAGTTGACAAGGGGCTGAGGCAGAAGAGTTGGGCTTGCAGCAGCCAAGAAGGGGACTGGCCAGCAAGGAGGTAAAGCAAGGGTAGCTGGTCATTCATTCAGTAAACACCAAATTGATTTGATTGCATTGACCCCAAATTGACAATAGGTTAATTGTAACATATGAATATTTATGGACAATTCAGTCTAGCATTCCTCATAGTCACAAGATAGCATCACATGCAGGTGTGACAATGTCCTGCAAAAGGAAAAGGACTGATATTTCCCAGATGAATCTTTTTTAAAAGCAAGATACCCTTTCTCAGAAGCCCTCTGGCTGACCTCCCTTCAGTCACTGGCCAGAACTAGGGTTTGCACCTCCCTCCAAACCAAGCACTGGCAAGGAAATGGGATGACCATGATTCTCAGAAATAAATCAAAACTTGGTCCCAAATCTTTTGAGGGATGGACATATTCTGTAAAGAAAACCAGGGTTACTACGTTGCCATATCCTAGAATATGTTTATTCAGCATTTTCTTCCCAAGTAACTAATTTTACATAACTTAAAATCTAGGTTAGGTAGCTAGAGGGAAATGTTATTTTTATATAAAGCACCTGGATGGGCCTTCTGTGAACCTTCTTGCAAGGACAATGAAATGACTTTTTTTTTTTTTTTTTTTTTGCCATGCAGAAGTGAGATATGTGGTAGTGTTTTCTAACCATCAGAGAGCCTTCAATGCATTAGATATACAAGCACTTTCACCAGAGCTTGAGTTCAGTGGAAACCAGCAGCACCTGACATCCTGTACCAATTTTAGAGAATTTAGAAGGAAGAGTAAAGAAGCACATTTTCAAATAACCCAATCATAAAAGGGCAAATAGTATAAGACTGTGATTATATGAGATACCTAGAATAGTCAAACACATAAAGAAGAAATGATTGTCAGGGCCTGGGGGTTGAAGAAATAGGAATTTATTGTTTAATGGGTATAGTTTAATTTTGGGAGAAGAAAAAAGTTCTGGAGATGGATGGTGTTGATGGTTGCAAAACAATGTGAATGTACTTAATGTCAGTGAACTGTATACTTAAAAATGATTAAATGGAAAATTTTATCTTATGTGTATTTTACCACAATTTAAAAAAAGCATATTTTCACAGAATACCTGTGTGAAGAAAACCCAACAGCTGGGGACTAAAAATAAATAAATAAATAAATAAATAAATAAATAAATAAATAAATAAAAATCCGTACTAGAAAAGCCTTAATCACCCACTGGAATGCCTTTAGTTTATAAACACCTAAGCATATTTTGTTGTGTTATATTGTAAAATGGCTTTGAGTACTTTAAAGGATTGTGGCTGTTAGTTCATCATGTAGTAAAATTTATTTTAAAGAGAGGTTTGATTTAAAATGGTTAACCAGGGTGCCTGGGTGGCTCAGTGCGTTAAGCCTCTGCCTTCAGCTCAGGTCAGGATCCCAGGGTCCTGGGATAGAGCCCCGCATCAGGCTCTCTGCTCCGTGGGGAGCCTGCTTCCTCCTCTCTCTCTGCCTGCCTCTCTGCCTACTTGGGATCTCTGTCTGTCAAATAAATAAATAAAATCTTAAAAAAAATAAAATAAAATGGTTAACCAATCCTAAATAAAGTTCCATTATTTTAATCATAGACTCCAACCATCCAATTTAGAAGACAAGATAAGTGGCTACTTATCTTATTTAAATCTTAATTTTGTCCCATTCATGTAATTTTCTGAATTAGGTGAAAATAATAAACTGTGTTGAGGCAAAAAATGATCAAATTTGGGTGAACATATTAATATATTTTAATAGCTTGACTTGGAGTTTCATAAATATCATCTCTAACTAAAGTATGTCACTATAAATAAATTCCAATTTATCTCCTGCTCAGAAAAAAATACTCCACAGAAATATTTTTAGGTACTTAAAGCCAAAAAGGGATGTCAATCTATTGATGTAGAACAATTTTTTTGCACTAGGGAGATGCTGCATTAGATAATTTTAAAGGTTTTTCAACTCTATGATTCTGTGATATGCAGAATCTTTGAAAATAACTCTCAGAGAGACAAGGAGTGACATCAACAAAATGGCAGTATAGGAATTTCTAGTTCCCATTCTCTCCTAGAAACATCAATTTAAGCAATTATCCACACACAAAATATCTTCACAAAAGCTAAGGATTCCAGGTGAGAAATTAACGTACCTAAGTGAACCAGAGAAATAAAAAAAAGATACATTGAAGAGGGCTGAAGTGATAGATTCCCATTATCCCATCACCCTTCTCCAAGCCCAGACAGCCCAGCATGGAGAGAGACAACCTCCCATGGGAGAAGAAGGGTGAAATAAATGCCCAATTTCAATGCAGACCCCAGTACCAAACTCACCCCCATAGACCTATAGACCAGCTCCTGCAAACCCAGGTTTCTAGCTGGCTCCCATGGGCCCAGCCTCCAGACTAGCTACTATGAAACCAGTTCTCCTGGATTATCCCAATACCAGACTGGCCCCCAGGACCAAGTTACTGGGCCTACTCTAATGGTGTCAAATGCCTGGATGGCTCCTTTGGACCTAGGATCCAGGTCCACCCACAGAGACCCATATCCCAGGTCTATCACTGCAGAATCCAGTGTCAGGGACCTCCTAATGAACCTAGTTTCAGACCCCTCACTTGATGACCCAGGCACCAGACCTGCCCACCTAAGTGTTCCAACAGCAAGCCCACCCACAGATACCACCAGACATTTCATATGGAATCTCTGAACGGGTTGACTGGGGAACGGCTTTGCCTGCAAAAGCCAGTGTATAAAGACTGGAAGGGGTGCCTAACTCTTCAAAAGTACAGATACCAATACAAGGTCATAATGATCACAAATAATCAAGGAAACATGACACCACCAAAGGAAACAAACTCCAATGTCTGACCCTAAAGAAATGGAGATGTATGAACTCACAAAGAATTCAGAATAATCCTCTTAAAGAAACTCAGGGAAGTACAAGAACACACAGATAGACAACTAACTGAAACTGGGAAAACAATGCATGTACAATACGAGAAGCTCAAAAAAGAAACAGAAATCATTAAAACAAACAGAAATCTTAGACTTGAAGGATACAATGACCCCTATCTTACACCACTCACAAAAATTAACTTGAAATGGATTAAAACATTAAATGTAGGACCTTAAACTATAAAAGTACTAGAAAAAAAAGCATAAGGAAAAAAACTTCTTGACATTGGTCTTGGCAATGATTGTTTTCTTTATAACACCAAGAGTACAAAAGCAAAAATCAATAAGTGGGACTACGTCAAAGTAATAAGCTTCTTCAGAGCAAAAGAAGCAATCAACAAAATGATAAGGGAATCCTATGGAATGGGAGAAAATACTTGCAAACCATTTAACTGATAAGGAGTTAGTATCCAAAATATAAGAGAAAATCATACAACTCAATAGCAAAAAATACACAATCCAATAAATAATTGGGCACTGTCACAGACAATTTCTATAGCAATAAAGTGAAACACATTCAGACTACTTGAAACATGATCAATATAGGTTCTATTGGTGCCCATCTATATCATTTTGGTACTCAGTGTTTCTGTTAATGTTGTCTTAATTCAAGTACATGGGATTATCTGTCTCAGAATTTCCTCTGGCCACAGGAGCATGCCCAGCCCACACAAGGGGAAAGGCAGAAGTGCTAAGGAATTAACAGTCTTGGGAGCAGCCATCCATCAGTGATGATTGGGACTGATAAATAAACATCTCAGCTTCCTTTCCCCTTGGGTGGATGACTGGGTTGTTTTTTACACTGTCTTCCAGGGGTCCCCAGCATGACTGAGGTCCTGTTTCCTATAGCAGTAATGTGCTCAAGAACATACCTATATTGGCTTCCTTCTGTTCTCTGTCTCAATTTCCCACTCCATTACCAGTGCTTCCTGGGATCACGTACAAATAAACTACCTGCACTGAAATTCTTTTATTGAGATCTACCTCTAGGGAAACTTCAACTAGGATAATCAGTAAGGGAGAAATGATCTCAATAGGAGTCCAAGAACTGGCACTGGAATGAGACTCAGTCTCATTGCAAATGAGTTTGGCTCTGGGATCTCATGTGTATTCATATGAGTTTCCATTATTACATAAAAAATGTTGGTTTTCTTTATGAGTTGCTTCTCCTCTCCCCTCCAAACTAATTTCTCACCCTCTATTTTGCAGATTTTTTTCCTGAACTTTGGAGCTCCTACTTATTCATAAATTTGAGTTACTCATAATGTTGACTCACTCATGGCCTATCATGACCCTCCTATTTATCTCTACTTCATGAATTTTCAGTTTTAGGCTTCACTGTTAATCATAGAAGTCTAATTTCATTTTTCAATTCAAACAGTAGAGAGTGAAAATCTAATATATTCAATCATTGAGCAGAGCTAATTACAATAGATTAGTGACGAGCAGTTAAGCATCATCCAACCCAGGACACTGGATTGCTTCTTTCACAAAGAGGCACTGTTAATAATTAAGCTAGGACAATAGGTACAAACCAGGACTGTTCCGTGCAAATTAGGTTGTATAGCCACCTGGGCATATGACACTAATCAATTTATATTTGCTTTACTAAGATTGGTTTCTTGGTACTTGTCAAATTAGTTATGACCTTTATGTGTGTGCGGGGGTTTGGGAGTGGTGACTGGCACATGATCATCCATTTTTTTAAAGATTTTATTTATTTATTTGACAGAGCAAGAGAGATCACAAGTAGGCAGAGAGGCAAGCAGAGGGGGAAGGGGAAGCAGGCTCCCTGCTGAGCAGAGAGCCCAATGTGGGGACCCATCCCAGGACCCTGAGATCATGATTGAGCTGAAGGCAGAGGCTTAACCCACTGAGCCACCCAGGAGCTCCCACATAATCATCCATTAAAGAGACCAGTGATTTTCTAAAGAAATAAAAATATGGCCATTGTTAAGTTATAGAATGTACATACTATAGGGCAACGAGAACTATTATGGATTACTAGTGATTCTCATGCCAAACTTTGGGGACCACCAAAACAATCCACTCTTTGATGCACTGTCAGAACACTTTCTAAGGCTGAAAATAACCTGGTTATGAATTCAGTTATGGCCTATTTCATGAAGATGTAAAGCCATTTGGTAAAACATGTCTTCAACTGAACATTTCAAGTAAGTATTGATGAAGTCGGAAAAGAGAATTTTATTATATCTGGTGAGTATTAGGATTGCCTAAAATTTAATAATCTTGGGAGCCATTGATGTCTCAGGTTGACATTATTCATTGGGATGTAACTGAAATTAAAACATTCAGAAGTATAGGGACGCCTGGGTGGCTCAGTGGGTTAGGCCTCTGCCTTCAGCTCAGGTCATGATCTCAAGGTCCTGGGATCGAGTCCCGCATCGGACTCTCTGCTAGGCAGGGAGCCTGCTTCCTCCTCTCTCTCTCTCTCTCTCCCTCTGCCTGCCTCTCTGCCTACTTGTGATCTCTCTCTGTCAAATAAATAAAATATTTAAAAAAAAACATTCAGAAGTATATTCGCAGGTGTCTCAGATGCAATGAGCAGGAAGGGAAGATCTTGATATTATAAAGGAAGCAAATAGCTTCTTTTAGTGTTTCACCTCTTTGAAAATTAAAGAACTATTGTTCTACATCAGTTTATTACAAAAGATTTATCTTTCTATGTTGAACTTATAAATATAGTTTCTAAAATTATTTCAGAAAGATTGCAGAGAATGTCTCTTTCTATGGAGTTTCAGATACACAACGTACCTAAGGATAATAAAAGATATAAGCTTTCAATATTCTCTGGGTATGTTGAGCAGTGACTGGATGAGATAGCAGTCAAGATCCTAGGCTCAAGTTTCATTTCAGCGACTTTTGTCTCTAAATCTGTTTGTTCATTTGAGAAATGAGCAGATTGAACTAAATCATACTTTCTAACTGGGCTCTGCTGTCCTATAGGGTTCCATGTATCACATTCTCTCTTACATGCTTCAGCTATGTGAGTCTTCCTTTTGGGGCCTTGTACAAGTCACAGTCACTTCTGCCATAGGACCTTTGCTGAGTTATCTTCATTTGAAATGCTCTTTGTTCTACATCTCATCTCCAAACACCTTGCTTAGTTAATTCCTATTCATCATCTAGATGAAGTTCAAGGGTTGGTTCCTCAGGGAAGCTTTGCACAATCCTCATTTTGGGTCAGATTTCTATTATTTGTACTTTTGTAACCAGACATTTTCCTTCTTCACACTCAGTTCACTCATTTGTATGATTACTTTAGTAATAAATATGTTATTCTGTAGTTTTAACTCTGTGAGAATGAGTCTATCATAGATTGTATTTTCCAAAGATGGTTGTAATAATATCATTTATCTCACATGGTTTTCTACAATGTAACTTTGTGTATTCCCAAGAAGTGGAATTGAATTCCTCTCTCTTTGAAATGGAACAAGCCTATGACTGCTTTGTTAATACAGTTAATCAGAAGTGATACTTCTCAGGCTAAGTCATAAAGGGCAATGCAACTCCTTTCTTTTTCATTAGAACACTTGCACATTGAACCCTGAAGTACCATGTAAGAAGCCCTACTACCCTGAGGCTCCTGTACTGTGAAGAAGCCAAGTATTCCAGTTGGTGGTTCTAGTCTTCATAGTATTCCAGCCAGATGTCCGACACAGGAGTAAGACTTTGGTAATTCCAATTTCCAGCAATCAATTTGATTCTAGCCACTGGGAATTCCCAGCTGAGGTCCCAGACATCAAGAAGAAAAGACAAGCTCCCCATCCTGTGCTCCTGTCATGATTACTGAACCACAGAATCAATGAGCATAATAAAAGATTTACTTTAAGCTGCTAAATTTTGAGTGATTTGTTACTCAGCAAGAGGAAATGGAACAGAGTTGTGTCTTTCTTACAAAGGTGTCCCAATTACCCAATGCAATGCCAGTCATACTTAGTAGGTGCTCAATACATATTTATATCCATAAATTATTCTTATATACTTAAATTATTCTCTCAA
>PISX010013096.1:0-58171 GCA_004024625.1 Mellivora capensis | reverse complement strand
GCTGTTTTTCAGAGTCCATAGTCTCTCATGGTTCATCTCCCCCTCCAATTTCCCTCAACATCCCAGTCATTCTTGTGGGCATGCGTCAACACAGCATTTTAAAAAGCCCATTAAAACTGCAGTTTTCCTTATCCATTCATCCATTGAAGGGCATCTTGGTAACAAATAACATGGAGGACATGGGGAGATGGAGAGGAGAAGGGAGTTGAGGGAAAATGGAGGGGGAGATGAACCATGAGAGACTATGGACTCTGAAAAACAATCTGAGGGTTTTGAAGGGGTGGGGGGTGGGAGGTTGGGGGAGCCAGGTGGTGGGTATTATGGAGGGCACGCATTGCATGGAGCACTGGGTGTGGTGCAAAAACAATGAATCCTGTTACACTGAAAAGAAATAATAAAAAAAAAAAACCCTGCAGTTTTCAAATGAAAACTCTGAGACATGCAAGAACTCTGGAGATTCTGGAAGCACTAAGTGTTTCCCACCCACAACTGGAGCGCATTGTTACCTGCAAGGTTCCGTTTGGAAAAAAGGGAGGACTGCTGCTAAAACACTTTTGAAAATCACTGTTATCAGTTAAATTTCTATCCCTCAAACTCGGCAGGAAAACAAATGTTATGTTTAGTCTCTGGTGAGTCTTAGAATTCCCACATTAGAAGTCACAGTAATTAGATAAGGTCAGAGAGGGGAGGCACCTTTCAGACAGGCTAGTTGAGAGGTTTAGTTTAGAGGTTTCCAGGATTCTTTTGGGCCAAAAAACTTCTGTTTAAATCCAACTTAAGTGCAAGCACAGGATATCAAACAGCCATATTTTGGGAGATGAGGCTGATCATAAATCCTGAGCTCACAGGCCTTACTCAGTTTCCATCTCTTCCTATGTAACTCTACAGGACACAATTAACTTTCAGGTAAACAAAGGAAGTCTCAGAGATTTGACATAACAAAGCCAAAATTAGGAACTAACTAGTGATGAACCCTAAAGAAGAATGTTTTACTAGGAAACTGAAAGTATAACAAAAGAACTGTAATAATTAAAATGCATTTTAGTCTAAAATGACAAAAAATAAGAAAAGATAACCTTATTAAATTATTTGAAAATCACTGGAAAGATATTTTACTAAGAGATTAATGTCATTTATCTCTTGGAGGCCTTATATGAATGTATCACAATCTAACAATTTGTGTAAGAAAAAGCCATCAGCAGGATTCATAGATTGTTAGTCAATTTTGATCTTATTAGGACCTGATTAGGACCAAGAAATCTGGATTTGAGGTGTCAGCACTGTGACCTTACAAAAACAACCATTTCTGCTTCCTCAAATTCAAACTAGTAAAAAAAATCTGCCCTGCAATCTCATGAGAGAGTAAAGGAGCCAACTTCTACGCCTTCTAAAAACCTCTACAGTGTCATAAAAATACAACTTTTTAGAACAGAATAATGTCATAGGCTGTGGAATGTGTCTTGACTTCAACATTTACCAAGCAGAACAAAACACCTTCTAGAAAAGTTGAAGGAATCTTTGGTGACTGTGGGATGGAGCAAAACAATTAAAGTTAGGTGGACTAAATGAACATTCTTCTCCCCAAAAGTGCTGCTTCATGACTGATGTTAATTTGAAGGGATAAGGTCTTTCATGGAATACCACAGCAGTTTATCTCATCCAGGATTTAAAACAGCTGTTTGAATAATGACAGTGCACGCAGACATCACATCTGCAAATACACAGACTCACCACATACTTAAATGAGCCAAATATGAGAAGCAACTAACAAATATAAATATTACAATCTCATAGAATCCCAGATCATAATAGGTAGCTGTGCTGGCCAGATCACTTGTGGAGTGTTAATATTTCATTCTCAAGACCACCTTGAACTAAGGTCTAAGTTAAATGCAGTGCATCCAGAGGAGGGCAATAAGAAAGTAAAGGTTCTGGAAGCCATATGTGGTGGGAATGGAAATGCCCAGTCCATCACAGTCTTTAACTGATGAGTCTTTAAGTGAAGCTTGTATGCCTAGTATCACTAAAGAGTCAATCATCAGATGAAACCCAGGATGGGCCCTTCATTGAATGCAGCCAGCATTACACTATGAGACAAAAAGCTTCTGGTACTACATCACAAAGGGCAATATGTCAGTCTACAATACAGACTTGTTTTCTCAAGTTAAAAAAGAAAAGGTAATTCAGTAATCTAGTTTGTAGCTGTATTTCTATAACTTTCTTTTATAAGTATGGAGAAAAAAAACTATAAAATAGTGCAATCAGAGTAGTGCCAGGCATTTCCTAAGAGTCAATACTGACCACTACACCATACTTATTTTGGTTTCCTTGAAGGGCGGGGGTGAGGGCAATGCATGGTAGACAAAGGTAGCTTAATTCTGAGTCAAACTGAATGGCTGAATAAGCCAGAGCCGCTGAGCCTGGTAAAGTAGTTTAACAGGCTACTCAGGATCTGGATGCAAACATCAGTGTTGAGCTCCATTCCAGAGGGATGTGACTTGCTCAATACTGCTTCTGTGGGTAGAACTCCTCATCACTACAAATATTCAAGATGTAGGCAGATGAACACGTATTCGGGGATTATTATTACAGGAGGGACAACTTACTGTAAGAGTAATGGCTGGAAAATGGGATCAAAAACGTTCTGCCAAATCTCCTAAGTTAGGCAAGTGAAGACATCTTTTGTATAAAAAAAAAAAATCTAAATACTACCCCCAAAATAACTGTGTAAAGCAATTTTGTATGTGAATGAACCCAAGTGAATGTGATCTACTTTTTTTTACCATAAACATATATGACTTACCATTTAAGACTTTCTTTTCTTCATGATAGTCTGTACAGTGATTTAGGGAAAAAAGCCAGGTAAGAATAGTATAACATCAAAGAGAATATCAGTTAATATTATATTTGAAGATAACAGCCCTGTTTTTGAAGGGTTTTCTTTTAAGGTCTAAATAGAAAAGATTAATAAACAGCTGACCTATGTTAGAAATAAGGAAAATTCCTCTCTGAAAATTATCAGGCCATTTCTTCTTCTGGTGTTTACCTTGCCCACTTAACTGAGCTTTTTTCTACTTCTTTGAACATTTTTTTTCTAGTATCTTGGTTAATTTCTTTAGAAAGCAGATAAAAACCCAAGCTTTTCCCAGGTTATCATACTCTAAAGTAGTAAAAAATATCCAGAATTTATTACATTATACTTTATAAATAAGACAAGTTAACAACCCAGAGAAAGACACCTTATTACCTTTCTTATCTAGGATAGTACTTAAAAATTATTATTGTTACTCCAAATTTAAATGGCAAAATAATAAAAATATAAGACTTTCACTGTATATGCAATGCACTACAATTAGTGTTACAACCCAGGAAAATTTAACAGGTATTTTCTTTCAGGATGGCAGCCAACTCACAAATCTACATTGTATTTTGATGACCACAGGTACCACACCATATGGCCAAAATAAAACCCTCAGCAAGTTAAGAGTTAAAAAAAAAAAAAAAAAAGACAAGCCAACAAAATATTCAAATAGAAAACTGACATATCAATTGTTAAAGTGAACTTGTTTATAGAAAAAGAAACTCAACTACTTAAATGAAAGCTTTCAGATTTTTTATGTTCTGATTTTCAATCAACCAGAGATTCTGTAATTACTTCCACTTTACCCAACTATCATAAAATAATCATGATTTAGGAGGCCAGATGACTACTGTTTTTATTTTCCTTATTTTACTGAAATAATTTCATAGCTGAAAGGGATCCTTAACAACATACAGCAAATTACCATCTGATCCCCTCATTTAAGACTAAAAACGAGAGGTCAAGGACTTGAATGAAACCCACAGCTCTTCAGCAACAAAGCCAAGGTTGGACTTCGTCTTCTGAAACTCAGCATCATATTTCTTACTATGCCATTGCTAGTGTTAATACTTAATACCTCCTGGAAAGACAAAAGACCTAAAAATCATTTAAATTATACCTCAAAATAAGCTTTGTTTATCAACTGCCAAGTAAAAAGCTAGTCATTACAGTTCACAAGGGATCACTGATGTCGCTGCTTGATCACTTACTTTCATCAGTGAGTTTCATCTGTCTTTCCCACTGCAGTTGTGACTATTTTATCTTAGAACAAACAACAAACTCACAGATATAAGTAAATTAAATCTATTTTCTGTGCACCACATAGTTGGTGGTTTGAGGAATCTCATTAATCAAGTAAAACTGTTTGTTTTTAATCTAAGAGGGTCACAGATTTTTTTTTAATTCAAAAAAAGGAGATATGTTATATTTCGTTTTTCAAAATAAACAGAATTATTAATATTTGCATATAAACTCAGAAACTGGCCCAGATTTTGAAAAATTGCCCCAGGTAATTTGTTTTTAGGGGAAAATGTACATTTATCTCATATGACTTTCTTTCTGCCTGAAGAGAACTGATTGAACCTGTCAGAACTTTCTGGATCCTACTAAATAGGTAATTTTTTCCTCAGTCTTTTTTTTTTTAATACAAAGAAAAAGTACCAGTAGGAAGAAATCTTCTACTTAAACAATCTAAATCACGTTTAAAAACTCTACTAGTCTTTGTCACTCTTTTAATAAACTGAGACACAGAAATAAGAGACTATTTTGTATTATTAAGCATATTTACATCTGAATCATCTTAGTCATTGATATTCTACCTAGATAATTAATTCCATCATTTGGTTGGTTCCATGACCAAAAAAATTTGTATTTTCTCACAATGTTGGTTAAATTGCATTACTCTGGTAAGAATCTCTGCTTTCTGGAGAGATCACAGTCATTTTGAAAACTAACACTGCAATTTATAGACTGAACTCAACTATTTTTTGGTAAGAGGGTGGATGATAATTTTTAATTGTGACCCCAGTCTAGTTTACCTCTGCTGGGTGGAGCCATGAAGGACCCCTCCAAGATAAGAAAGAAAAATTCTTTTACCAGTATGCTCATTCTTTGATAAATATTTGTTGATCATCATCTTAATAGAGATATTGGTATAATATAAAACTATTTTGATAAAAAATTAGGAAAATATAAATATATTCAGTCTGCTCACTGAATTACTAAAATTATCCCCAAATTTGGAAAGATTCATAATGAAAGTAGTGACGTGGTTACCTTTGGGTGTGTATGGGAGGGGAAACAAGTGGATGGGAGACAGGTATGACAAGGGCACTACTCATACTTGAATCATGTGAATGCATTATTTATTCAAATAAATTAAATAAACAGAATTAAAAATAAAATGACATGTTCTTTTGAATACATACAATATGATAATGCTTTAAAAGAGGTATGTAGGTTAGGTATAGAAGCATAGAGGAGGGTTCTCTACTTGGAAGGAATCTGAAAGGACTCCATCAAGGAGGTAATATTTTAGCTCTGTTTTGAAAACATCCAGGCATTTGTCACAAGGCCCTGAAGAAAAGCATTCTAGGAAGACAAAGGCTGAGCCTCAAATGTTTTACATTTGTCATGGAGCTACAAACCTCATCTTCTCTTATTTCAGAAACCCTCTGGATTTGGGGTTGGATAATTTTGGGCTGGATAATTCTCCGCTGTGGGGGTCTATCCTGTGCACTATTGGGTATTCAGGGACATCACTGTCCTCTCCTCTACCCACTAGAAGGCAAGTAGCATCTACTTTAGTTGTGACCACCAGAATGTCTCCAGACATTACTCCCTTGTGGATTTTGGCATATATAAGTATAAATATAAATATAAATGTGCAAAAGTGGATAACTTTAATGAGGTGATTCTTTGCCTTACAAAAGGAAGCATCCATGTGTTCTTCAAATGACAGAATTCTCCAGTTGATAACTATAGTCTTTTTTTTTTTTTTTTTAAAGATTTTTATTTATTTATTTGTCAGAGAGAGCGAGAGAGCGAGCACAGGCAGACAGAGTGGCAGGCAGAGGCAGAGGGAGAAGCAGGCTCCTTGCCGAGCAAGGAGCCCGATGTGGGACTCGATCCCAGGACGCTGGGATCATGACCTGAGCCGAAGGCAGCTGCTTAACCAACTGAGCCACCCAGGCGTCCCGATAACTATAGTCTTTAAGTAAGGTACATATACATACAAACCTCAGTATCTTCACTTTTATTTTTATTTAAATTAAATAAATTTAATTAAAATTTATTTAAATTAAAAAATTTAAATTAAAAAAATTTTTTTTGTTTCAAGCTTTTATTGAAATTCCAGTTAGTTAAAGAAAGGGGGGGGCAAGTGGGAGGGGGGGAAATTCCAAATTAATTAACATATAGTATCTTCACTTTTAAAGTGAAGGTGTTAGAACAGCTTCTAACTCCTCTTTCATCTTGTAGTAGTCTACTGATCTATGGTACCAAGTGCTTTATTGTCAGTAACTGCTTGAGTGAGTGGGTGTAAAAATGAAAAACATAAAGTATTAGAAACCATGATAAAGCAGTGAGAAATTAAGAAGAAACATTTGTGACACTGCACTATGCCACTGGAAAATGTGAGTACTTTTAAAATATGACTTCCATTAAAATTTTTAAAAATATACTTATGGTCTAAAACAGTGCTGCCCAAAAGAAATATAATGCAAGCCACAAGCATAATTTTAATTTTTCAAATAACCACATTAACAAAATAAAAAGGGGCAGGTTAAATTAATTTTAATAATATATTTTTACTTAATACAATATATCTAGAACATAGAATATTATCATTTCAACAGATAATCACTGTAAAATTTATGAGACATTTTACATTCGTTTTTCCCACTAAGTCTTGAAATGCAATATTTACACTTTTAATGCGTCTATATTTGAAGGAGACATATTCTAGCACTTGATAGCCATAGGTGGTGTGTGCCTATAATAATGGCAGCAAAGGATTAAAATAAGGGTAAAAAGCAAGAACATTTTTCATCTTTGCCAAAGAATGAAGTGTTCCACATAAATAAGTAATCAAGAACTGAAGCTTTACCTTTTTAAGTATAATTTCTCCTTTTATTCATTATTAATATCTTTCTAAAGCACAATACAAACCATAATACTTTTTAAACAAAGGGTTATTTTAAAAAGCACTGACTCTTTGCTTGATAAGGATTCACTAGTATTATGTTTTGGGGTTAAATTTTTGTTTTTGTTTCTGTTTTTTTTTAAGATTTAATTTATTTATTCATGAGAGAGAGAGAGGCAGAAGCAGAAGGAGAAGGGAGCCTGATGCAGAACTCGATCCCAGCACCCTGGATCATGACCTGAGCTGAAGGCAGACATTTAACCGACTGAGCCACCCAGGCGCCCCCATTATGTTTTATATTCTACACAGTTAAGCTCCTGTTTTCTTTCTAGACACCCAAGCATTTTGCCACTGCCACACTAGAAACCACCAGATAAACTGAAAATTACCCTTCCAGAATTGGCCAACTGTAGGGATGCCCATAAAATGCCTGGATTTTGGATTCCCTTGGTTTGGGGTCTGGCAGGCCACCTACCTAAAAGAGGGTGCCAGGGATCTTGTATTGAAAGAAGGCGATGAATTAAATTCCTCTTTGGTGTAGCCCTCTCGTCCCACCTCCCCCCAACAAATCCTCACGCTGGCAATAGTTTCTTTTCACCTACTGCTCGCACTTCATCTCGGTTTCAGTCTCTATTCCTACTTCATCTGTTTTTATCCTCTGTTCCCATCTCATCTAGAAGTTCTAACTGCGGACTGAACACATGTTCTGGTTTACCAGAGTTGCAATTTATCCCCTGTCATCCCAGCACAATTACTAACAGAGCCTCCCTGCAAACTCAGAACTCCCCCAGTTTGGACAACTACACAGTTATACCATACTAGTAATTTTTTTTAAATGGAAATGCTTTTTTTTTTAGTTTTAACTCTAATTACTACCTAATTTTTTTTATTTTTTTTTTACTATTAGGTTAGTCACCACACAGTATACCATTCCAGTAGTTTCTATCAATAAGGCCAGCTGAGTTTGATGATCAATCCCTGCCCAAGGGCACAAGTGGTACTTACGTTAAAATGGTCCTTCACCTTAATTATCATGAATATTCCTTATTTCTGACACATTTATATCTTCCTCTTTAGTTACTCTGTCCCTTTTCATATGCTCTACTCCTGAGGGCTAGCCTGGAGTTCAAACTGTATCTTGTTAGATCTTACATCTCAACTATTAAAAAAACCTATCCCCTTACTTGCAGTCAATACCTTTCTGATTTGTGAAATTCTTGGTTTTGTTCCCTAATACTTTGCAAGTTGTCTCATCACTACCCACTACTGGCCTCACCCTAGCAAAACACAGATACTCCAAAAAGGCTTTATAGCAAAACACAGATTCACAGCTCTCCTCTCACCTGCCATGGCAATAGGAATGATAACACTTTCGTTTTCACAGAAACAGAACCATCTTTCAGGTGAAACACACTAGTCCATGCTAGTTTATATGTAATAATTATAGGAATACAGGAAGGAATAGAAAACGGAAGTAGCCTCAGTCCTGCAGGAGTGGAGGGGCAAAGGGAGTTAGGACAGCAACTACTATCTCTACCATGTGGGTCAGCAGCTTCTGTGCTAGGTGCTCAGCAAACATGACTTCCCTGAATCCTCACAATGACAGGAGGATGTTTCGTTCTTAAACCCCATTTTACTGCTAAGGAAAACCCTCAGATCTGCTCACTGATGTCAAAGAACATAACAGCTTATGAGTGGCAGAGATGTGATCTGAACCCATGTTAGTGTCTATGAAACTTGTACCCTTTCTGTAGATCCTCTGCTGCCTCAGTAATCAATATCAGGGCCAGGAAAAGTGCTAAAAAGGAAACTTTTAATTTATGAATACATAATACCTACTCCATATCTCATTCTGGGTAAGAAATGTGTTTGCACTCCTCTGAGCCAGGAGGAGGAGAGGAACACTCATTATGGTGTCACTTCTTTATGATTAGGATTTAATTAGAAAGTCTATTTCCTAGACCCCTCAAACCCTCCTGATTTTGGTTTCCTTGTTGTTTTATTTTTCTTCCTTGTCTTAACTACCTGTATTTCATCCTTATTGTTACTGAATGATTTTAAGTTGCCAATTATTTTCTCTCAGCATTTTTAAGATACTGTTCTATTGTTTTCTGGCTTCTACCATTGTTCTGATAAATAAACGGTAACAGCTAACAGATTACAACAATGGCCACAGTCGCCAAACTGTGGAAAGAGCCAAGATGCCCTTCAAAGGACGAATGGATAAAGAAGATATGATCCATATATACAATGGAATATTACACCACCAACAGAAGGATGAATACCCAACTTTTGTATCAACACAAATGGAACTGGAGGAGATTATACTGAGTGAAATAAATCAAGCAGAGAGAGTCAATTATCATATGGTTTCAGTTATTTGTGGAACATAAGGAATAACATGGAGGACATTGGAAAATGGAGAGGAGAAGTGAGTTGGGGGAAGTCGGAGAGGAAGACGAACTATGAGAGACTGTGGACTCTGAGAGACAAACTGAGGGTTCTGGAAGGGAGGCAGGTGGAGGGTTGGGTGAGCCTGGCGGTGGGTATTAAGGAGGGCATGTATTGCATGGAACACTGGGTGTGGTGCAAAAACAATGAATTGTGGAACACTGAAAATAAGTAAAATTAAATTAAATTAAAAAAAAAAAGGTTACACAAGTTAGCTGTCAATTCAGCAGGCACTGGTTTGTCAGAACATCTGTCTCTTATGGCTGTTTCCAGATTTTCTCATTGTCTTTAGTGTTCTGCAGTTTTACTACAAAGAGTCTATGCATGGATTTCTTTTTATTCATCTTGTTTGGAATTGCTAAACTGGCTGAATTTGAGAATTTATGACATAATTTCTGGAAAATTCTTAGTCATTATCCCTTTAGATATCCTCCTTGTCCCTACCAGGGGAGAAATCTGAATACAAGTGTCAGATCTGCCACATCTCTTGACTGTTTTTCTACCTATTTGTTTCTCTGTGCCACATTCTGTATAACTTCTGCTGCTCAATCTTGCCGTTCACTGAGCTCTTCTGCTATGTCTAAACTCTTTGGCTATTTGTGCTATGTAGTTTTCACCAGCTCTATTTTTCATTTCTAGAAGTTCTATTTATTTTTATTTTTTTTAACTCAACATGATTCTTTTTAATCTTGCTTTTTATTTGTTACTAATACATTCTTTTAAATATAAGTCTTTTTAAATATGTTTCTGATTATATTTATTCTGTATGCGAATAATGAAGTCCTGGGGTAAAAATCTGCTCATTTCTGCTGCCCCACTTCCTCGTGTTGTCTAATTTATTATTTGTACTAATAATTACCTGTAGTGTACCTGTGGAAATTTTGAGGGTTTTAGGTTGAAAGTGTGTTTCGCCATTAAAAATTAGTATATACCTCTGCCAAACAGCCTGGGAAACCACTAATGAGAGGCCACTTTACTTTTTGGTTTGAGGTTTCTGAGACCACATAGGTGGAACATATTTGAATTTCCAACTCTTATGTAGGCAGGGCTGTGGTTACAAATTCTCATAAGTCTCTCTTTCCTCTCCCCTATCACCTCATAAACAAGGTCAGGGAAGACAAGATAACCTAGTATCTCCCTTGTTGTTAGACAGATTTTTTTTTTTTTTAAGCTTTCCCATTTCACTGACCATCTAGACCTTCAAGAGTCCAAGCCATAGGCAGGAGTCTCAGTTCCAACTCCCTTCCTTTACAGACCCATAGTCTGGTCTCTCATCCTGTATGACCATTAAAATTCCAGTGTGGCTCTTAAGTTCCTAATATCTAGATCATTCCTGGAGGAAAACAGGTAGCTTATCACCCTGGATTGCTGCTTCTACTTACTCTTTTTGTATGGAGAAATATCTGGAAATTTCCTTTTGAACTCATCTGCTTATTTTAAATGGTGTTTGTTGTATTTGGTGAAGCATTCTGAGGATGATATGTCTTTCATTTCCAGGGAGGTGGAAGGAAACCAGTAAAGTCCTTTTACTAATTTCATGTCTCCTATGGACTAAAAATCTAAGGAGCCTGCCATACTTTCTGATTACCCTGAGTAGTAACACAGAAGAATACATGACAGCTAGTACAAAATTATCTAAATGAGATAAACAACGGTCAGGATGAGGTAACAGTAGTCATTTAGAAACTTCAGTTAATATCATGTCTCCTGCTAACAGTGAATCGGTGAACTTAGGAGTCAATTAAAAGGAGAATCTGTGAACTTAGGAGTCAATTAAAAGGAGAAAGGAATTGGTTTACAAAAGGAAATGGGTTTGGGCGCCTGGGTAGCCCAGTCAGTTAAGCGTCTGCCTTCAACTCAGGTCATGAGCCCAGAGTTCTGGGATCAAGTCCTGAGTAAGGCTCCCTGCTCAGTGGGGGAGTCTGCTTCTTCCTCGACCCCTCCCCCTGCTCATGATATCTTTCTCTCTCTCACACATAAATAAATAAAAAATCTTAAAAAAAAAAAAGTAAATGGGTTTACAAGAATTTCTACATACTAGAGGTCAGACAAGGTCAGACTAGTCTGCTTTTGTTATAAACACATATTGGTTTGTGTGTAGGAAGATAGGAAGAAAAAGAATCCTTTCTGAGCATCTGTTACAGTGACAAAAGGAAGTTCACTTACATTAATTCTTAGCCCTATTTATCATTATATATATATATATATATATGCATATATATATATCTGAGATATATATCTCTGAGGCTCAGAGATAGAAACTGGCCCAAAGAAGGCATAGCCAATAGGCCATGGAGCCAGGGTTCAAGTCTAGGTATGCCTGTGCTGCTTCCACACTGCTGGAGGAGGTTTCTGGCAACAAGGCCTTGAATTATAAAACTCACCGAACTAATAAACAGAAGACTCAGGTCAAACAAGCCAATTTACTTCTAATTTGAGTGTCAAAGTCAGGAGTTATTCAAAAGAAACAACTACCATTTCTTCCATAGTAAAGAATCGAGCAAGACAATTCTGCTATTCCTACTGCATGTCTAAAACTTTCAGAGAGTGCTTTTCTGAAATAAGCTTGGTAGGTAAAGAGGGGATCTCCAACACCATACAGATTACAGAGTCAGGTTCAGAAGATAAGGGGAAGAAATCGGTGTATTTTAAAAGCAGCTTAAAATCAGAACATGGGTTTTCCATACTAAAGGAGAGAGAAGGTTCAAGGCAAATGGGAGACAAATTTTGGAAGGAAAAAATTCACTGTATAACTTGATATATTTTCTAATTGAGCCATGTGAATATATTGCATATTCAGAAAGCAAAATTCTAAAAAACTAGTCTAAAAGTCAACCCTAATGAAACGTCCTGGCTAATCTATGTAACAACAGAATAAAAGACTAATGAAAACTATCTAAAGAGTAAATACAGTTGGTTTACTTCCATATAATGCTCATTCCTCACACTAGGACTGTTTCCTCAAAACAGGTCAAAATTAAGATAAAGTCATTGCTTCATTCTAAAGAACTAAAGTACAATCTTTACAGTCGCAAGATCGAGAGGCCAGTGAAAAATAAGAATAATACTGCAATTTATTTAAAACTGTCTGTTGAAATCTAAGTTAAAAAAAAAAAAAAGTACATGCGTGTCACATGTCACCACAAAGTTAGCACCGGGACCACTTACCTTTAGGAATAGCAGGCTTAATGGCCATTCTACCAACCAGGCATTCTTTCAGCATGGATTCGTAATTGACCCAACGATGAACCTGGTATGGGATATAAATGAAAGAAAATCAACATGACTCTAACTCCATGAGATGCTCTAATTTTATTTGCAGCCAAACTAACCATTCTTACATTGACTGCTCTGGAAAATTAAGAAGCAGGATTCAATTAGCCAATAAGGGAGCAACAGGAAGGCAGCATACAAAGGGATTCCTTAGAACAATGTTCTCTAAGTGTTGTCTGCAGATCTCTGGAGGTTCTTGACACCCTTTCAGATATCCATGAGGTCTCAATTATATTCATAATAATACTGAGATGGTATTTGTCTTTTTCGCTGGTGTTGACGCTTGCACTGATGTGGAAAAAGCAATGGTGGGTGAAACTGCTTGGATGCTGGCACGAATCAAGGCAGCGGTTTCAATCTTTATATTCTTCACATACCCATGAGGGTCTGAGGGGATGGGTTTCATTTAAAAATATCCTTCATGGGGGCGCCTGGTGGCTCAGCGGGTTAAGCCTCTGCCTTCGGTTCAGGTCATGATCTCAGGGTCCTGGGATCGAGCCCCTCTGCTCAGCTGGGAGCCTGCTTCCTCCTCTCTCTCTCTGCCCACATCTCTGCCTACTTGTGATCTCTCTCTATCAAATAAATAAATAAAATCTTTTAAAAAAAATATCCTTCATGAAGGGGCACCTGGATGGCTCAGTCGGTTGAGCGTCCAACTCTGGATCTCAGCTCAGGTCTTGATCTCAGGGTCATGAGTTCAAGCCCTGCGTTGGGCTCCACGCTGCACATGGAGCCTACTTTAAAAAAAAAAAATCTTTCACGAGGTAGAAAAATGATTAATTTTCTTAAATCTCAACGCTTGAGTACAGGTCTTGTTGACAAAATGAGAAGTTCTCAAAAATATTTCTACTCAAAGTAAGATGGTCACCTTGAGGAAAAATACCAAAGTAATTATTTGATTTGCAAAAACTGAAATGAACTTTTATCTCAGAAGTCTGTTTATATGTAAAAGAAAGAAAAAGACTGATAAACAAACTGGTTACTCAGACTTGGGTATCTGACAGACATTTTCTCGAAAAGGAACAGACTGAGATTGTCACTTCAAAGAAAACAACTGACAGTATTTGTTGCCAGGCTCACCAGTGGGAATTAAATTTAAAACCCCCCTGGAGGACACCTTCTCAATATACATTAGAAGCCTAAAAAAAAAAAATTAAAAGCTCTTTCACCAAAATATTCACATATACACAAAGATGTGGGTGCCAGGATATTCATCATAGCAGTATTTATATTAGCAAAATACTGGAAATAATCTAGAGTCCAACTATAAAAGACCAGTAAAGGAAAACTAATACATTATTCAATAAAATATTAGATCACCAGTAAAACAATCAGGTCAAATAACACTGACATAAGAATCTTTGTGTACGCTTCTAAGTAAATAAATATATACTAAAATAGCAAATACATACTATATAAGTGGGCACTCATTTATTAATAGAAATTAAAATTTCATTTACCAAATATTTATAGAACATCCAAAGACATGTAAAGCAATATCTCTGGTGCTACAGCACTGGGTAGAATTTTGTAGATAAAAGAAGGAGAAACATACTCAAGGAGGCAAAAGTATGAGGTTTGTGAATCATGGAACTAGTGATTTGCTCAACGCACTTCAGTTTGCTCAAAGCAAAATGCATGTTGAGAATATTTGTCTTAATACAGTCTTTTAAGGCCTCAAATGCTACACTAAGGACTTTCAATTCATCCCACTGTCAATGGTGCACATCTGAAGATCTGTAGAATGAGGTGCTAAGATGACTGTCTTAAACAACACTCCTCCAGCTGTCATGTTATTTACATTGGTACTGAAGGCAAAGGATTAGGACAGTATTAAAATAGTAGGGCCAGAGAAGGTGATGATGACTTCATCTAAGGCAGGAAGAAGAGAGAAAAGGATGTAATGTTTAAAGATAGCATCACCGGATTTCGCCAGTGACTGGATACTGGTGCGCAATGAGGAAGGCAAAGATTATTCAAGTGGCTTCAAGTCCCCATTACCAGAAACAGGAAACAGTGGAGGAATAAAAGGGAAGAAGATGTGTTGATATAATTTGAAGGCAAAATGACTAAGTGCCTACAGGTAATCAAACTTCCCATCAGGCATTTGGAAATAAAAACACGAGGTCAGAAGCGCGATCCAAAGTAGAGACAGAAATCTGACAGTGAAAAGATAATTTAATATTTGTTGTACAACTCAAATACTAGCCCTGAATAAATACTCAAATATTTAAGGATACAAGAAGCTTGCCCACAGTTTCTAGAAAATAAAGTTGTTTACTCTGTGGTAAGTAAAGACTTAAATAAACATCACAGGTCCTGTTAAAGGCAAGGGAAATGCAGCAATCTGATTACTAACATACTGTTTAAAATGCTCAAGAATTTAACAGTACAGCAGTTCTTGTGACTTCTCCAAAACTTAAATAAGGTTTACTTAAGTAAGTAAGGTCCATCTAACCTCACGACTGAGATCACCTCTGTAACCTCCTGAGGTTGAATATACTCTTCCAAAAGAAGAGTTTCCCGTAAAATCTAGGTTACAGAACAGATACAAGAAAAAGGTATGGCAGACAATTTTTCACACAAATGTTCCTAAACTTTTCTACTTAGCTTGCATTGCTAGACAATAACAAATAACAAATGACCATGGGAATTTGCCTTAAATCAGCGATAAGAACCTCCCAAGGGGAATGCTATTATAACCAATGGCCAAACACGACTTTCCTCCAACCCATGAAGAACATGAATAGCAAATGGAATTCTGCTATTTAAGTAGATGCACTTTAGTACATTTAAATATAAAACAAACTTTATTTCTGGCAACCTGGTCAAAAAAATAAATTCTAAAATAGATGAGAAGGTAGGAGACACAGATATCAAATTATATTTGTTCAGGAGTCAACTCGGGGTATGTAAGTGCTCAGTCAGTTGAGCATCTGATTCTTGGTTTCAGCTTAGGTCGTGATCTCAGGGTCATGAGATACAGACCTGTGTCAGGGTCTGTGCTCAGCAGAGTCAGCCTGAGGATTCTCTCCCTCTGCCCCTCTATCCACTCGTGCTCTCTCTCTCTCTCTCTCTCTAATAAATAATCTTTAAATAAAAAAGAAGTCAACTTTAAAAATAACCCAATCTCATTTCACTATCTTAACGGTAAAATCCCAGTACCACAACATGGATCATCATCATTAAAATACAAAGTAAAGCTTATGTGAGACAAAAGCAAAGTTCTATTCTTCTCAAGATTACTGTTTCAAAATAACAGTTCAGCCGACTGACAGTAGTTAACATTTGTATGTTACTATGTTACATATATGTATATGTTACATATGTATGTTTCATCTATGCAACTTCTAAATAATACAAAAGCTAGTATTTGTTTTTAGTAAATGTAAGGGGAAATATAAGGGAAAAGATGACTAATATAAATATCTTTTGAAATATACATAGAGAATTTCTGCTACCACTCTAGAAATAGATTTGCTTACAAATTATATATAATATATATTTTATTACATATAAAATATATAAATTATATTATATAAAATATATATTATGAATTTTATATAACATATAAATTATATATTTCTATTATATATAATCTATTTCTATTAATACATAATTTATATGTAAATATATGTATATTACATATATATGTATATATATTATAAATTATGTATATTAATAGAAATAGATTTTCTATTCATTAATCATCTAACTTTCTACATGATATGCAGACTCAGTATAGCAAGACAGGCCAGTTACTTAACATTCCCCAAAGGAGAAAAAACTGAGTGCAGAGAAGCTAAATTTCTTGTTTTTTCTTCTAACCATTACTGCCTCCCATGACCCAATCACCATCATCATCAAAATCAATCCAAACTGAGTAAACAGCTGTAAGCAGAGGAGAGAGCAAGCACTTAAGAGCAGATGCCCTGATACAGATTTGAAACCAGCTCTAAAATTTTAGTAAAATCATTTAAAGGCAAATTAAACAAACAGTTGTTACTTACAAGCATCTTCCTACCTTTGAAAATTCAAGCCAACACATGTGAGAGTTGTGCAACTATTTTCTCTTTTTCTACAACAATCACACTGTTAAATCTAAGAGAACTTTTCCCCTGTGATACTAGGATTACCTTCACCACCTTACCTGATCGAAGAGGTCAGTGCCATCAGATCCTGCTGCTCTCATTAGCTCATCTTCTCCACCAGGATGATACTCCATATACGGGCTGACATTATAAACAAAACCTATCCAAACAAGGGGAAATAATATCCTAAATGAGCTTCGTAAAAGTTGTACAAACTAGAAGTGTAAGTTTCAATAAATCTTTTCAAATACATTCTATTTAACAAATCATTATTATTTCAAAGCAATAAGTACATCAAGGGTCTAAGATTTCACCAGACTCACAAGTTAACAAGTTAGCCTGCCAGTTTCATGGGTCCTGGTCAGAAACTGTCAGACACAAAGGATAATTTACTACACACATCACAAGCAGTAGCTACAATATCAGCATGTGCATGAGTTCTCCGAACCCCAATTCCTACAGACCTATGTGAAGAGGGCGAGATAACACCTGTGCACAAATGTGCTGTAAGACAGGAAGGGAAGTCTGAGTTTAGGAAAGTTGAATCTTTTATAATGAACAGGAAGTACATGTGCCCTCTGTTCTGGGTGGGGGAGACATTATCTTTATTATACCAAACAGTAGGCAAGCCTGTTCTCTCTCTCTCTCTCTCTCTCTCTCTCTCTCTCTCAAGGCTGCTAGAGATATTCTAGCAGGAGTCTCGAGTTTTACTATGCAAAGTTGTTTACTATGCCAACATGCCCAAAAAGACTGCCCCGGCTTATAAGATGTGCAGGTTATCTATAAAACCTAAAGAGAACTGCCTCCTAACACAAAGGAATAATGAAACACTGTTTATGATTTTCAAAAGTTCTCTCTCTCTACTCCATCCTTCTCTACAGCCCTAGTAGGAAAATCTGATGAGAACAAGCAAGGGTGACTGGGCCACTGAGATACGCTCTGAGAAAACAAGCACAATCCTTCCCTGCAGCTGTCCAAGAAATAAAAATTCTTGTTGAGGTATTTTTTTTTTAAGATTTTACTTATTTCTCAGAAAGAGAGAGATAGGGAGAAAGAATGAGTATGGGGAGTGGCAGGCAGAGGGAAGAGCAGGCTCCCAGCTGAGCAAGGAGCCCAATGTGGGACTGGATCCCAGGACCCTGGGATCATGACCTGAGCCAAGGGCAGCAGCTCAACCAACTGAGTCACCCAAGCACCCCTATTGTTGGGATCTTAATAATCCTTTTATCTTCTCCAAACATTTATCTCATCTGTTCATACATTTAAACATATCTTTATCTAAAAAAAAAAAAAGAGGGGGGACAACAAATGGAGGAAAATTCACTCAATGAATATCCTTCCCAAGGAAATGAGTTACTTTTTAATACTTTACTTGGAAAACTAGACAGTAGACAAATCCAGCCCTGAAGACATCTCAAGAGTACAATGAGAATAACTGGTTTTCTTATACCTAGGACTATTCTCTCTTTATATTATGACCTCCATGAATTTAAATAACTTTAGGTAACTTAAAATTTTCATCCTATATGATAATCTTGGGACAAAAGAAGAGATTGGATTTCAGGCCCAAAAAGGTATTGTAGTTTTTCCATAAGTTTAATTTTAGAGAATAACCAACTAGGTAGATTTCTTTATAAGATGGTTTAAAAGCAATTTAGGCAACAAAAAGAAGTAAATTCACAAAATCTCTTTTAGCAGTCCTCCAAATAACTCTGAGAAAAAAAAAACCAAAATGACTGCTAAAGTTCTCTCCTTTCTTCTTCCCTATCCACCTTCTCGACCAAATTTGGAAGGAATTTTTCCTACTGTTTATTGCTTAAAATCCACAGACCACAAATGCCAGAGGTAATAATTAGGATAAGAATTAATCCCAATAGGTTTTCTTTTTGTTTTGTTTTTAAGACAGAATGCCTTACTTGGAATTTCAAACTTTTTCGGCAACCAAACCTCAACTAGAGTTTCTCAAGAACATGAAACCTACAACACACAATCATGAACCTTCTGTTACAGAATTTCATATGTTTCAGCAACTGGCAGAAGGATAAATGGGGCTTTGCCAGTTGTCCATAATCAGCATATAAAACCTAGAACATCCCACATGTGTTCTCTTTAACCTCTCAATCCTTTAGATTGGCCCTTATCCTCTCATATTCTCACTCTAGACCTGAACAGCTCCCATGCTATTCAAATGGACAAATCTAGGAATGCATATAAAATCCCTCACTGTAAGGAATTGAGAATGTTAGTGTCTCAGTCCAAGGAATATTAGAGCCAACCACACTTGGCAGTGTTTGTAACTGTTTATTTTGAGACAGAGCTCCCAAAATGCAACTGATGTTTTTCCTCTGGTGCAGAGGGCTCTTTCTTCTCTTTTTTTCTTCCTCTATCTTATCTCCTTCCTTTTCCCTTTTCAAAAGCATTTCCTAACACTAAAACTTCAATGTGGCAGAAGAAAACAAATGCTAAGAATCTAACTTTATGATTTTCTTTCATGCTTGGTTGTATTCTATTTGTACTATACTTGGTTTTTAGGCAGTAATTTCTTACATATAAGCCTCTAGCCCAGGTAGATTCTTACCACCTGGTTTTTGAAACTAATTTTGCTTGCAACTTCCTAAATTTTGTGATGACACAATTAACTTCTTCCTATAGCTCTAGTTGCTCAAGTATGGCAGATTTATAGAACCGACTTCCCATTAAATAAAAATACATGGTGTTTAAGGACCCACAGGCATAATCTCGACTTAAAGCTAGGCTATTAATAAATTCTGCATAACCTAAATCCTAATAATGACATTAAGAACAAAAATGGGCAGGAAGATATTCATAAAACGCCAACCTTTAATAGGACAAAACTGCTATGACCAAGATCCTCTGGTCACAGACCAACAGGTGCTTTTAGATCATTTATATGGGTCACCTTCAGTTGCAGAGGGGGAGTTAGGGAGAACATCTACTGACTGATCAATTGATCTACCTAACTATCCAACCACCCTCCCACCCACCCATCCACCCATCTTATCTACCCAACCTGATATTTTATTTTTTGTTTTGTATTTTGTTTTTAAAACTCTAACCAGGAGTAGATAACAAGGACTGACTGAGTACTGTTAAGAAGAGTAAGTTAATTTCAAAATATACAGACATACCAATCACAATGTTGTATACTCTAAACTTATAAAGTGTTATATGTCAAGTATCTCTCAGTGTAACTGAAAAAAAAAAGATAAAAAAGAAGTTATTAAAATTAAAATACAACAGTTTTATTAAGAACATCTACTCTAAGGTTTAAAAGACATCACTTTTTAAATACCCTGGCAATATTCAGGAGTACATTTTCTAGCTAATTCATCCTAGTTGAGCTGCAGCGCAACTGAAGGCACACATTCAGAAAAACAGCTACACTGAGTTCTTTAGGCAATGTACTGGTAGTACCTGTTCTAGTATTTTCACTCTAAATTATCTCTTGTGTTACATATCTAGAACTCTGAGCTCTCAAATAAGTTCTTAGAATAAAAATTACTCACTTTAAAATTACCACTTAGTGCTTTGTATTACCAGAAACTTATACAGCTAATTTAATCACAGAATGAAAGAGTCTAAAGATTGGGAGAGCTCTAAAGGTAATTTTGAGTCTGATTTCTGATCCAATACAGGACTTACCTCTATAAGATCTACAGATAGACCACTGTTCAGCATCTGCTTGAATAGTACCAGTGTCTAGGAGCTCACTGCTTATTTAAAGACTAATAGTTTAAGGATCAATATCATTTTTATACCTAAAAACTAATGTTGCCATTTTTCACAGAGAGAACTCTTCCATCTTGGTAAATGCTGCCCCTAGTTTTTCACATAAACTTTTTATATTGATTGTAATTTAAACTCTAGCTGTTACACAATGAAATATTTGTGTGTAAAAATTTAAAAAACCCACAACAAAATGTGTAAAAGAAGATATACTAGTCACCTAACCCAACTAACAATGTTACTATTATTGAGCATTAAATGTCATCCTGAACTTCCTAGAAGCCAAGGCTAAAAAGAGACACTAGTAATACTGGTTGCATTGCCTGATCTTAAAAATTATTAAAAAGAAACAAACAAAAGGAGACTCCTTACTTCTTTAAAAAGGAGAAAGCCCTTTGAGTTTTTGACATTGATATTGTGAGGAACATGAGTCCCTATATAGGGGTCACTGACCACGCAACAGATAATATGATTTAACAATATGCAGAAACCTACTTCAGGCAGCATTCCTACCAGCCTTCCCGGCCCTGCATTACCACGAATGTACATTCTGTCTTTTGTGACTTGCAAATTTGGGGCATTTCATATAAATGGAAGCAGACAATATAGGGTCTTTTGTTGTCTTCTTTCACTTAGTATAATGTTTTCAAGGTTCATCCATGTTGTAGCACATGTCCACAACTCATTCCTTCTTATGGCTGAATAATATTCCATGTATGGATAGAGCCCACTTTGTCTACCTGTTCCTCTGTTCATTGACATTTAAGTTGTTTCCACTTTGGGGTTATTACGAATAATGCTTCTATGAACATTCATGTATACATTTTTGTGTGGACACATATTCTTATTTCTTTTGAGTATATACATAGGAGTAAATCTGCTGGGTCATAAACAATTTATGTTTAACTTTTTGAGGAACTACCAGAATGTTTTCTATTCTCAGCAGCAATGTGGGAAGCTTCCAATTTCAGAGCACTCTTTTCTAGTCACCACTCCAACTTCCCATAGACAGAAAAAGTCTTTTCCCACCTACAGAACCTGAATCACTTATCTCAGATAACTGAACAATTGGATTGCAACAAGCTCCAACTCATTCTTAACCCCAGCCTCACATCTGACACCACAATGTAAGCCTCAAGTGACAGTTATACCTATTAATCTATCTCCCAGATGAGGCTCCCACAATTTTTCAGGATAGGTAACCACATGTGAACCGTAATAGCCCACTGATAGGGCTGATAGGGACTGAACTGCATCCCTATGGTTCGAGGTCACACCCCCATGGATAATTTGACATTTTCTTTGTTCTATTTTACATCAGAGAGTCTCAAAGCATGATCCAGAGCTTCCTGAGGGAGCTTAAAAGTCTTTTGATGGGTGGTCCAAAGCTACAACATTTTTGTAGTAATACTAACAAGATAAGATGTCATCTGCCTTTTAAAAAATCTTTCTTCCACAAGTGTATAAGATTAAGTGCTGAACCACTGTTGATTTTGTTGGCTCTAAAGTCAATGAAGGAAAAAGGTGTGTTCACATAATAAAGTCATAGCAATATTTCTCTGTATTCAAATGTACAGATCCATTTTTGCAAGTACTGTGACCACCTTGCCATCTTGTGTTCACTAAAGAAATAGCACAGTATTTTAATTTTAAGTCTACTGATATTTATCTAGTTCTATCAACTGCTGAGAGAGGGTGTTAAAATATGCAACAATAACTGCGGATTTTAATTCTACTTTTCAATACTATCAATGTTTGCTTCATATATTTTGAAGCTTTCTTAAAAAGCATAAACTGTCTTCATAATGAACTCTTAACGTTACGAAATGTTTTTATCTCTAGTAACATTCTTTGTCTTTGGTAATAGACTTTATCCAGTATTAATATAGGCCAACCTTGTTAGACTTACTGTCTAGAGAGTATACATTTTCCTACACATATACTTTCAACCTATCTGTGTATTTATATTTAAAGCATATCCTAAAGTGTACCCTAAATAGACATTTCTACAAAGACACACAAATGGCCAACAGACACATGAAAACATGCTCAACATCACTCATCATTAGAAAAATGCAAAGCAAAACTACAGTAAGAAATCACCTAAAAAAAATTTTAAAAAAGAAAGAAAGAAATCATCTCATACCAGTCAGAATGGCTAAAATAAAAAACACAAGAAATAACAAGTGTTGGCAAGGATGTAAGGAAAAGGAACTCTCATGTACTGTTGGTGGGAATACAAATTGGTGTAGCTACTCTGGAAAACAGGAGGAAGGTTCCTCAAAAAAAAAATTAAAAGTAGGAATACCATATAATCCAGTAATTCCACTATTGGGTATTTACCCAAAGAAAACAAAAACACTAATTTGAAAAGATACGTGCACCCCTATGCTTATTACAGCATTATTTAAATAGCCAAGATACGAAAGCAGCATTAGAGTTCATCAATTGATGAATGGATAAGACGTGGTACATATATACATTGAAATATTAGCCACAAAAAAAAAAAAAGAATGAGATCTTGCCACTTGCAACAACATGGATGAACCTAGAGGGTATTATGCTAAGTGAAATAAATCAAACAGACAAATACCATATGATTTCACTAATACTTGGAATTTAAGAAACAAATCAAATGAACAAAGAAAAAAAGAGGCAAAAAAACCCTGACTCTTAAATATGAGAATTAACTGGTGGTTGCCAGAGAGGAGGTGGGTTGGAGGATGGGTGATAGATAAGGGGGATTAAGAGTACACATATAGTGTTAGCACTGAGTAATACACAGAACTGTTGAATCATTATATTATAGATCTGAAACAATGTAACACTGTATTTAATTACACTTCAATTAAAAAAAAGAAAGAGGGGCGCCTGGGTGGCTCAGTGGGTTAAAGCCTCTGCCTTCAGCTCAGGTCATGATCCCAGGGTCCTGGGATAGAGCCCCACATCGGGCTCTCTGCTCCGCAGGGAGCCTGCTTCCTCCTCTCTCTGCCTGCCTCTCTACCTACTTGTGATCTCTCTCTGTCAAATAAATAAATAAATAAATCTTTAAAAAAAAAAGAAAAAGAAAGAAAGAAAAGGAATTGACCTAAGTAATTTTGGAAACCAATGTTTTGACTGGAAATGTGAAACCAAAGACAAATAATTATATAAAATGCTGCAAAATAAACAAACAAAACAAATAAATACAGTGTATCCCTTCTAGCCATCATGTAGTTAGGTCTTAATACACATAAACACACAATATATCTTTCAATTCAAATGACTGTTCCATTTACACTTAATTATTGATGTGGCTGAATTTAGAGCTACCATTTTATCAGTCTTCATCCTTACCCTCAAATTTTCTTTTTCTTCTTCCAAGTTTTCTATCCATGTCTCTATACCTCTATCCCTGCTGTCTTTGGGGTTAACAAAGTATTTTTTAGAATTTCATTTTATCTATTGACTTTTTTGCTATACCTCCTCTCATTATTTTTAAAATGATTGTTCTAGGAATATCTATATATATCCTTAACTTTAACCAGTTTACTTGAGCTAGTACTGTACCCAGCTAGGTGTTGTATAGTAGAGTATCTTAGGATTTCAGGATTAAAAGCATTCATTTGTCTCTTACACTCCCAAAAAGCTTCTAAAATGACTGGAAAGGATAGATAACACATAAAACCAAAAAGACACAGAAAGCAGAAGAGGAGATGACAGCAATAAGGTTTTGGAAGCCTGAAGCCAAATGGATGAGTGATAATATACTTAGCAGAATGAAGAAAGGTAAAAATAAAGCCTGTGTAAGGTGGAGGGGAATCTATAAAAGCCAATGTGTGCTAAAGAACACCACCCCCCCAAGTGTAAGAATCAGGGATTCCAAGTTAGGGGGCAGGAAGATCTCGAATTCAATAGAAGCAGCAATACAAGCCTAATATTGCCTTCCCTATCCTAAATACCAAGCAACCAGCCCCTTCCCTACCCTGCAAGAAGTGTACATTTATTCTTTAGAGAGGATGAACCAAAGAAACATTACACCGAAGGAAACATGCTTGGGAGTGGGGGAGAGGTTTGAACTAAAAACCAGAAGCAAAAGTCACAACATTAAGATCCACGTCCTACCACCACCATCCCAGCAGCTTCCATTTCCCAGATAACCTTCAGAACACATATCTGCAGATGACTGGGGTTGGGGGGAGGAAATTCCAGCCCCAAATAATGCTTGCATACAGTCGGTTGGGGACACCTACCAATGCAGCCAAACCCATGCATAAAAGAGTTCTGCCCACACACGTGGAACTTCCATTTAGCTCTCTGGTTCATCCCTCTCAAAATAAAAGGACAGACGTTTAAAGAAAAGCCGTCTAAAATTAAGATTAGTATCTAAGCAACTTAAATTGTGGACCTCTGGTGTACAATTTTAAAAAGAAAAAGAAAGATGAAAAATGAGACCAGCACTGCCTCACAGAAACTAGAAAAGAGCGAGGTAACAACTGTCCTGAATATAACTTGGAGCTTCTAACTCCACCGAACAACTTCAGTGATGGTGAGTCCAATTTAAAAAAGAGCTAAGACGATCAGAACTGAATGCCTCAGTCAGCATGGGAAAATTTAAATAGGATGTGATAAAGTCCTCTATGCACTTCAGAACATCAACAGGGCATAATTATCAAAGATAATCTTATGCGACATTCGTATCACAAAAACAGCCCTGACATTTAACTACGAAATTGATTTAAAAGGAAATTGACCAATAAAAGCATTAAAAATTAACCAACAAACAGTCTGAGGGATCAGTTACACTCTAAATATTTTGAAAAAAATTCACAAACCTCACCTAGGGAGAACAATGACCAAACATCATTAGCAATAGCCACATTTACTATACACTTAGGGTCGATTTACAGTTTATGTCAATATTAAGCAAGACACCCTCTCTCTAAAAATTAGTTTTCCCTATTCCTTGAGATCATTTCCCTCTGTCCGCCTATGCCTTAGGTCTACCACAGACAGCTACCAACCAGCACTTGACTGCACTGCTGTTAATTACTTGGGGGGAAGGGGAGCAAATACGTCCTTGTGTTTTGGATTATTTCTTATTTTCCAAAATAAGTCAGGTGCAAAGATTATATCAAGAAAAATGTGTTCCTACCTTTAACCAAAAGAAAAACCAGGAGTGCTTGAGTAGCTCAGTTGGTTAAAGCATCTGACTTTGGCTAAGGTCATGATCTCAGGATCCCGGGATGAGCCCCACCTTTGAGCCCTGCATCAGGTTCTGCGGTCACTGGGGAGTCTGCTTGTCCCTCTCCCTCTGCCTCTGCTCCCTGCTGTGCTCTCTCTGTTTCTCTCTCTCAAATAAATAAATAAAATCTTTAAAAAAAAAAAAAAAAGAAAAAAGAAAAGCCAGACAATCCATAAAAACCATAAGTTTTTGAGCCCATCAAGGAATGGAGCATACAAGGTCATAATGCAACAAATAATCTAAAATCCAGAATGATAAGCCGGGTCTGAGGAGATGGGACACATGAGTTGTTTCATCTTTGATAGAGCATGGGAAAAAGAGACATTGCTATAAAACAACTGAAATTTTATCAAACTCTTCAAGGGCCAAATATGCACTGATGCTATTTTAGAATCCTGAAGGCCTCAGAAACGGGATTCTGTACCCACCCACTCACAAATTTCTTTTTCACAGTTTCCCACCTCATGAGATGCCCATGAGAAGTACGAGCAGAGCAGGTCTGAGAAATGATACTGTTGGTACTGGTGTATAATGCCTGCTCCAAGTTTTGCGGGTAGAGCAGGAGTACCAAGAAGTCAATATACTCTTTTGGACTGCTCAAATTATCATCTACTGGTGGGGGGAGAAGCAAGAAATTCACCTGTGCTTCAGAATGAAATGCCGCATGCAGCAAAAATTATCCATTTGCTGGGAAGGTACAGTAAAGCCTCTCATCCTTGAGTTCCTGCACTGATACCAGAAAGAAGTTAGCTGCTGCTAGAAAGGGAAGGAAACAGCATAGCCCCCTATGCTCTGGTCTGACACTAGGCAAATGCAAGATAAACACTGGGGGAGGCACCCAAAGCCTCCCCGGCTCTCTGGGCTGATACAAAATGGAGGTCTTCTAGTGCTGGAAGGGAGGCAGGGCAATTGCTCACAGCCTTCTCCCTCTGCCCTGTCCTCCCCCTCCAACCCTACTGACAGAAGGCAAAGCTCCGCTGTCAGGAGAGGGGGAGGTTGGGCAGAGGCAAAAAACCTGTCTGCGTTCTAGATCTTGCTGAGGGTGAGGCAGAAGAGAATGTCCACTGGGGAACTGACACAAGCACTGAAAAGAGTTCAGCCTCTGGGGCTCAAGTGCATAGAACCCACCTGAGCTAGAGGTTCAAATAAGAAAATTGCACAAACCCTTCTGCCTCAACCACAAGTCTTACACCAAATAACAAGCAAGAGCATCCAGGAGCATGGAGGGAGCCCCCCGTGCATAGGCAGTCAGGCAGGCTATTGGCTAAGAGTGCAATAGGAACAAGGAGAAAGTCCTACCACTGCAGGACCCACACAACAAACAAGCCTAGCAGCAACCTGCTCTGGGAGGAATTTGAAGTCTGTGGTATACTGATGGTAACAACAGCAACAATAAACCCCCAAACCAGCTCAATTGCTACTCAGACTGACTCAATTGAATTGTCTGCCAGAAAAGTGTACTCGTTTCTAAGTGTAAATATCTCAGGTGCTACTGTGCACATTATGCAATGTGGGACATTCAGTCAGACATTACAAGTCACACTGGGGGAAAAAAAAAGACAAGAACGCATTGTCAAGAGAGAAAAACAGTAACACAACCAGACTTTAAGGTGGCGTATCTGTTAGAACTATTACACAGGGATGTTAAAATAACTATAATTAATATCTTTTAAAAAGTCTAGTAGAAAATGTGGGTGACATTTAACAAGGAAAATTTCATCACAGAAAGAGAAACTATAAAAAGGAGTTTAATGGAAATACTGACACATTTTAAAATCAGGCTCAAAACTCAGTAATGGACCATGAATCTATATAAGAAAACTATCCAGAAATAACAAAGTTTCAAACTAATTAAGGAACTCCAGGGGCCAATAATCTAGAAACATTAAATATCAAGTTTCTCAACTGGTTACTATTTTGTGAAATAATTAAAACCATACCATGGTTTAAAACTCCTACACATATCAAAATATACAAATGTTTCAAGGTACATTTACTGAACACTAAACCAGGAGCCATGCCTTCTGCTGGAAGCTAGGGGTAGGCTGAGAAGCAGTATATTAGTATTCCCAAACTCAATTTAAATAGGAGAAGTACTAAAAATGGTCAAAAAAGTTATAGATGTTCTCAGAGAAGTCCAACACCAAGTGCTAAGGAAGAAAGCTCAGGTAATGAAACACAGCCCTAGAGGGCCAACGTCATGAAGAGATTAAAGGAAGAAGCTGCTGTCAGAAAGAAAGCAAAAAAGTAAAGGGTGTTAAACAGTGCTAGACAGACAACTGCCCAAAGTCATAAGGAGGCTGGAGAGGGCTGAAAAGAGCACATGGAGATGAGCCGTAGGAAGGAAAATAATCTTAGAAAGAATGGGATCTTTGAAAAGAGTGTGTCTTGGGAACCTGGGAGACTCTGGGTTAAGCATCCACTTTTGGCTCAGGTCAAGCCCCGCATCGGGCTCCCTGCTCCGTGGGGAGTCTGTTTTTCCCTCTCCCTCTGGCCCTAACCCTGCGCATGCTCTCTTTCTCTCTCTAATAAATAAATACAATCTTTTTTAAAAAAGTGTGTCTTTCCAATACAAAGGAGAGAACAAAGACAGCAGACATCACTAACTTTAAGCACCTTCTATTCAAGGTGAACTCCTATACATGTGTATGTGATCTCTCTCTCACAAGATCACACCACCCAGCCTTTGCACAGGCTCCTTCCCAGAGCCCCCGAGTGCCGAGTGCCGTTCCCATTCCTCTTTGCCTAGTTAACTCTCATTTAGTTTTCAGATCTCAGCTCTATCTTCTGCAGTCATCAATCGGCACAGTGTACCTCTCCTTCACAATCCTTGTCAGACTTGATTAATGCTTTGTGCTCCCCACCACATTATAAATTCCCTAAAATCAAAAGTCATCTCTGTTTTATATTTCCATGTTGTCCCCAGAGCCTCATAGAGTGCATGATGAGAAATATTGATTAAATGAGGGAGCCAAGATAGAGCAAAAGTTCAAAACTATCTTCTCTATTTTTTTAATGGATGACAACCACAGACAGGTAACAAAAAAATCAAAAGCTGTGTTTCACTAAATTACTAGAAATAAAAACTGTCCCAGAAGGATATCCTATATAACTGTTAATTAACATAAAAAAGAAACACAAGTAATAGGCACCTCATGGTAATTTCTTAATGAATTAATTTACATATGGCACTCAAAGTGAGTAACACACAAATGCTAAATCAGGATTCAAACCAGAGAAAGTATACTGTAATAGTTTAAGCATAAAAGCTTAGAATCAGGTAATTCAACAAGAACACAACAAGAGTAACTGCAAGTTATCTCTGTCAATGTATCGATGCCAATACTGCAGGAAAAAGATTCTTAAAATAACCATCTTCCTAACTATGATATGAGTAAAAATTAATGAAATAGAAAATGGACAACCAACAAAGAAAATCAAAACCAAAAATTAATAAAATTGATAAACTTCTCGTAAGACTGATCAGTTAAAAAAAAAAAGAGAGAGAAGCCCACATTAGCAATATCCGGACTGCAAAAGGGTATATCTCTACAGAACCTAAAGACACAAAAGATGTAATAAGGGAATGTTGCAAACAACTTTATGTCAATATGGTCAATAACTGGAATTAAAATGAACAAATTCACTGAAAAAACATAACAATTGACATAAGAACAGAAAATTTGAATGGCCCTATATCTCTTTTTAAAATTAAATTTATTATCAAAAACATTCCCACAGAGGATAAAACTTCAAAACGTTGGCTGAAGTTTGTAAATTGCTGTGTCAAGCAAACAAAAACCCTTGTGGGTCAGATGAGGCCCCGAGACCATCAGTTTTCTTCCACTACTGAATTTTTAGTGGATGAAAGGGAGGGGCGGAAAGAAGAAAACTGAAAAACAAAAACAAAAGCAAGGAAAAGACTGACAGCTTAGGAGATAAAGAAAGTCTTTACGCAAATCTAAAAGCAAATCGTCTTCGATGTCAGCAGGACAGAATGATTAAAATCGACAAGGATGAGATTACTTGCATTTCATAGGGGAGAACAGACAACATGAAAATCTATGGATCAGATTAGAAATGAGTAACAGGAAATGTAACTGTAAAAAAATGTTGATTTGGATTTCCTAAGCAAGCAAGCGATAGCAGAAGAAAGGTGTTTGGCAATCTGCTGTCGAGAAGTAATGAGGACTGCGTACAGAAGACGGAGCTACCTGTAATAGTAAATACGTTACTGCTCAAATACACTCTGTACAGCTCTGATAATACACTGCATTTAAATTAAAAAGTCAGTCCCAAATTTGAAAAGCTGTTCTTAGAAGAAAAAAGTTTCTCTGCTAGAGACAAATAATACTGTAGTTTCTCAAAATAGAAGTGAAGCAAGGAGCTAAGGAGACTTCAAGAAAAGAGCCTACTGTTGGAAAAATCAGCTCTCTTCTTGGCAGACTTGACTCTAACCCCAAAAGTATAAAACTTATTTTATTTCTGGAGTATAAATAAAAAAAAAAAAAAAAAACAGCCTAGTTGGTTCTCTTTTTTCTTGGCAGTTACGTTCTACAAAGTCACTGTGAACACTGAATTAGCAAACACTGAACCATTGCTCCTTGGAGGAAAAAAGGCAGCGTTAGGTTCCTGCAAGCCTCTGGTCACATTTTTGTCAAATGATACATAACCGTGGTGCTCAAGGTGTATTTCTGTTTAAGACACCTTAGTCAATACATATTGTGGCTTCATGAGCATTTAATTCACAGCCAACAGCACTGAACTCATCCTGGAACAAAGCTTATCTAACATACATATTTTCTCTGTGAGGCACAGCACAGTCTTTAGCACTATACTTGGTGGGCTCTTTAAACCAAAAACATCAACAAAAAACACAAAATATGAAAAACATGGCACTAAACAGACCTCAAAAAAGACACATCTTTACAGTATGAGAGTAGAAACAGGAAGGCAAAGCATCTCCTTGTGCAACCTCAAGTAGGAAGGGCCAAACACATTTTCCCCTGTGCTGCTCATGTCTGCAAATAATTATGAAAACACTGTGAGTATTGATTTCTGGGGTTACAAAGCAATTTTAGTGAGCAGGCAAATTTGCAAATTTGGAATTCATGAATAATGAGAATTGACTGTACGTACAAAAATTTACACTACCATCCTACAATATAAAATTTAAAAATGTTTACTGTAAATGTATCTAGAAATCTAGGAGGCTGGACTAGAAATATAATAGGACAAAATACTTCTCAGAATCAACTTACCAAGATTTTCTTTTTTTTTAAAGATTTTTTATTTATTTGAGAGAGAGAGAGCAGAGTGAGCCAGAGAAAACACAAGTTGGGGGAAGGGCAGAGGTAGAGAGAGAAGCAGGTTCCCTGCTGAGGCTCGATCCAGGACCCTGGGATCATGACCTGAGCTGAAGGCAGACTCTTAACCAACTGAGCAACCCACGTGTTCCTCTTTTTTATTTTTCTGAGAGAGAGAGAGAGAGAGAGAGAGAGCATGGTGACGAGGGGTAGAGGGGGAGGAAGAAAGAATCCCAAGTAGGCTCCATACCCCACATAGAACAGAGGCAGGGTTCGATCCCAGGACCCTGAGATTATGACCTGAACTGAAATCAAGAGCTGGTCACTCAACCAACTGAGCTACCCAGGTGCCCCAAGATATTCTAAATAGTAATGAAACACAAAAGTATGGACCCATTTGAAGTCACTTTTACAGTGATCTCAAGCAGGCCTCTTCAATTTACTAGGATATGATAATCAGCATTAGGAGAAATCAAAGCATGTTTATTTCTAAGTTATAAATGAAATCCATTAAATCCCTTATGAGTAACTTAATCTAATAAATTGTTTAAAGATTTTACTTATTTGAGCGAGAGGGCACAAACATGCATGTGTGTGTGTGTGCGCCAGTGGGGGGAGGGGCAGAGGGAGAGGGAGAGATCTCAAGCAGACTCCCCGCTGAGCACAGAGCCCAACCCAGTCTACTGACCATAATCAAATTTTTCTAAATACCATTCATTCAAATGACTGTTACAGAGTATCAGGCTGCACTCACTCTCACTCTCACTGAGATCAAAGGCCATATACCATGCTGCCAAAAAATGATTTCATAACAATTTATCATTACCCACACTGACTACATTCTGCAATAAAATATACTACAGGGGAAACAAAATCTGATCTAAGCTCTTCAGAGCTTTCACAGATGAGTGATTCAGATGTTTGCTCACAGTTTCACATATTTGTAAATCACCTTTAGTTCTCGAAAAACAGCAATAATGGAGTAAACCACGAAAGTATGCCTTAATGGTAAATTCAACAAGATTTTTTAAAAAGCATTATCACTCCTATCTATTCCCTCAACATTCCAATTCCTTCTTACTGCATTATAGTAATTACATACTTCACAGAAAATGGTGATTAACTGAACAAACTGGAAACCCCATACACTGCCTTGCAGATCATTCTAAACCAGTGCTCACATTTTAGTTTACATTTTACAGTCTGCTGCCAGCCAAGTGTTCTTTACACACTATTATTTTTAGGACTATAACTGGACTCAACACACCTGAACATGTGCATAAATACTGATATATACTCAAGAAAAGAAAATAATCTCCATAATATTAGCCATTAAAACCCATACCAAAATGTATATTGTCTAAGATCTTAGAAAAAACTGTGTCTACCTTAACCCAATCAACTGAAATTGGAACAGATCTAAATATGGGGCAATTGTCAGACAAATGAGGAATTTAATATTTTATCAAGGAGGGAAAAATACCGTGATACCATATTTCCCTATGATACAGCTTTGATTAAAACTTGGGCCCAAATATTATCTCTGACCTTTGAAACTAAATTTGGCATACATTCCCCTTTTAAGAAGATATCATTTATATTTTAAACTAGAACAATAAGAAAAAGACAATAACATTTAGTCATATGATTACTTTAAATTATGATTGTCTTGGAAATTCCCAGTAATCTGTTTAATCTTTTTGCCTCACCTTCATCCTACTTTCCATTGTCTTTGTCAACATCCTGGTTCCCCCAATACCACCTGAACTTCTGTAATGAGTTAAATGCTTTTTGTCCCATTTAATTCACCATACCCACCACAAGACTAATGTTTCTAGGGCATACCCTTTCACATTGTCCCCATATCCATATACCTTCTAGAGCTCATACTACCATCTAAATTAAGGACATATTTCTCAGCCTGGCTTCCAAGATCCTTTTCAATCTGACCTAGCACATCTTTCTAGTCTTCTTTATAACTGTCCAACAATAACCTAAGTTCTAGAACTTATCTCAAGCTTTTCTGTGTCTGTAGGTTAGGTTTTTCCCTCCAGTTTGATGTTCTTCCTCATTTTCTGATGAAAACCTGTCCACAGCTTCTAAGCTCTCACTACCACAACAGTGTCTGTTTTTCCTAACCCACACATTTCCCTCCTTCCAATCTGATGTCACTTTCTTTATAGCTTCTTACGGCACTCTCAGATGTGTCCACCCATCAGTCATTTATCCTCTCCTATTAGAGGGGAAGCTTAAACAGCTTAAACCACACAAATTGAGTGTTTCTTGATGATAGAAACTGAGCTCATCAAAAAAGGGGGGAAAAAAAGACACTTAACTTTTTGCAAAGGGGAAAAAAGCCTTATTACTAACAGAGTAACAGAGACTTTAAACAAATTTTATCCTCTAATAAACAACCTTACCAGAAGAGGTGCCATACATTTAATCCTTATAGGAAACATATAACTGGGAGCAGTGTACGTATTACTTTCCAAACACAGCACACTAGTCCCTTATGTCCATCAATACACCAAATGAATAATAAAGTATGACTGTGTTATATCAATGCTTCATTTATCTAACCTCACTAAGACACAAAGGGTTCACATAAGTGAGTTTCTGGAGAAGTGGCTTCCTACCGTAGAAACAGAATTCACATGCCTCAGCCTGGACCAGCTGAGAGACTCTTCTGGACGCTGACCTCCACCTCACCCAGCCTAGCAGAAAACACTCAGGCAGAGTGTGGCGGTCATTTTCTACCAGATACTTACACCTGGTAAAACAAATGGGCAGTATGGAGAAAGAGCAAGGAGGGTATTCAAAACCCTATGGAATGGCAAAAGGAAGGGGGCCTGGGGGCCTCAGTCAGTTAAGTGCCTGACTCTTGATTTTGGCTCAGGTCATGATTTCAGAGTCAAGAGATGGCGCCCCATGTCAGGCTCCAAGCTCAACGGTGAATCTGTCTCTCTCCCTCTCCATCTGTCCCTCCCCTCTCTGAGGCACACACATACACATGCTCTTTCTCTCAAATAAATAATTTTTTTAATTACATAAATAAATAAAATAAAATGGCAAAAGGAGTTTTTTGCATCTAGCAGAATCCCCATTCCAAGTTATGAGTACTATCCACAGCTGTATTTCTCTGAGAAACTTTGGGGAGTTGAGCAGCTATTCTTCTATCTTAGAACAAGCTATGTCATCTCCTGCTGAAGAATCCATCCCCTTTGCCACTGAAAAACATTTCACACTCTAACTGTGTCTTTTATGGGTTGAACTGCGAACCCTCCAAATTCATATGTTGTAGTCCTACCCACAAGTACTTCAGAACATGACCCTATTTGGATATAGGTCAATGCAGATATAATTAGATGAGGTCATTCTTGAGTAGGGTAGGGTCTTAATCCAATATGACTGGGGTCTGTATAAAAATAGGAAATTTGGACCCAGACAAGTATACAGGGAGAATGCAATGTGAAGTTGAAGGCAGACGGGTGTTGCTACTACAAGCCAAGCAACTTCAAAGATGGGCAGCAAACCAGCAGAAGCTAGGTGAGAGACAGACATTCTCCTTTTTCACAGCCTTGTGAAAAAAGCACCTTGATCTCAGCCTTTAGCCTCCAGAATGGTAGGAAGGTAATTTTCTGTAGTTTAAGCCACCTAGTTTGTGCTGTTTTGTTTGGGCATTCCTAGCAAACTAATAGTGCCTACTGATATCTTTCCATCTTTCCAATCTACTACGACAACCACACAACCTCTTTAAGCACCAAAACTTCTTTAAAATGTTAAGCAAGGGACGCCTGGGTGGCTCAGTTGGTTAAGCGGCTGCCTTCAGCTCAGGTCATGATCCCAGCATCCTGGGATCGAGTCCCACATCTGGCTCCTTGCTCGGCAGGGAGCCTGCTTCTCCCTCTGCCTCTGCCTGCCACTCTGTCTGCCTGTGCTCGCTCGCTCGCTCTCTCCCTCTCTCTCTGACAAATAAATAAATTAAAAAATAAAAATAAAAAGAAATAAAATGTTAAGCAAATTCATTCAACAAACAATGCATATTGATGATCTCTATGTGCCAGCCACCAAGGACAGAACAGTCTGACTGCCATGACATGGTCTCTACCCTCACACAGGTCACAGTGTAATCAGGATAACTGACAACATACCATAATTATACAATAATAAAATTACAACTGTGTAACACCAGTGAAGGACTGACACTTTAAAGACCATGGCATATTTGGGGCACCTGGGTGACTCAGTGGGTTAAAGCCTCCGCCTTCGGCTCAGGTCATGATCCCAGCGTCCTGGGATCGAGTCCCACATCGGGCTCTCTGCTCAGCAGGGAGCCTGCTTCCTTTCCTCTCTCTCTGCCGGCCTCTCTGCCTACTTGTGATCTCTCTCTCTGTCAAATAAATAAATAAAATCTTTAAAAAATAAAATGAAATAAAAAAATAAAATAAAGACCATGGCATATCTAATCATGTCTGGATAACTCAATGACATTGCTACAGAAGCCCACTGTACATTCCCATGCCCTTCATTGCCTTTGTTCTCATGTGAGATGCGAGGTTGTTGATTACCATGAGGTCTGCTTTTATCTGCTACTCTCCTATCTCTCTCCTCACTCTCTCCAATACACTCATTTCTAGTTTGGTGCTTGTACTTTGCTATGGGCTACAAAAATCAGGTAATTAATAAGCTAAGAAACTTACATTAAATAATAAAAATGGCTTCATGCAAGAACTTAAAATTTGGCTTACACACAGGCTTTCTGATTTACTTTCAATTCTCAGAGACATTTTTTCTGGCAGAACAATTTCTCCCATTCAAAATGATTCTGTTATGAGGCACTAAGGTGGGACATGATTGTATATAAACTAGTGTTACTGAATAACTGCCTGGCAAGCACTTGCTTTCTTGCTAAGAGAGTACGAGTGCCAGTATGCTATGTAAACAGGTACCTAAGAATGAAATACTGTCGAAATTCAGAATTATATACTTTGTGGCCCAGTTTAAGGCATATTTTTGTTATCTAATTGTGAATCTTATCATCAAATAATAGGATCTTGAAGTCATATGGCATTACAACTGGAAAGCACGGCCAAAACTTTTTCCAGTACATAACAAATACCACATACCTCTTATGCATATCCAACAATCATCTTTCTTGTTGTGTTTTTTAAGTTCTTCTTCGGTTACTTCAATTAACCTGCCTTTTAATCCCGTTAGATCCTTTCCACTTTTGGTGAGGCGAATCCAATCCATAAGACTTCTGCCCTGTTTTAGAGGGACCTAAAAAAGAACAGGGAAGAATTCAATGTGGCTTCTTTGAGTCAGCTGCTTCCCCCTGCCCCACCTGCTGCTTCTCTGTGGGCTGCATCATTACTCTTACTCTCATGCAAAAAGATAAGAAAACTCAAATCTAACAATTCTATAGTTTTTTTTAACAGATTTAGGTGGTTGTCAAAATCATCTCTGCTGTATTAGAATTATAAACAGAATGATATAAAACACATGGACTATGAGGCAGGGCTTAGAAATTATGGCACACAAACGTTCACCATAATGGTATCTAATAAAACAAGAGCAGTATTGAACCTGGAGGCAGAAAACAAGTTTTGGTCCTGGCTCTGCTTTGTCACTAATATGTTGGAGTTGGTAAGTACCAACTTGGACCAAAATTTCTTCCCCTTAAAAATCACAAGAGTTTTAACAGGGAAAATATAAATGACCAGTTAAAGTTGATTTTCTTTGTCAATATACATAGAACATTAGAAATCATGAGGCAGTAATCTGTTTTCTAAGAATTCACAAAGAAACAAAAGTTCTCAAATAATGGGAAAAAAATAAACAAACAACTGTAACACTCTAGGGATAGGTTTGGCAAACTGGCCCATGCCTGTTTCTGTATCACCCTGGAGCTTAGAATCATTTTCACACGTTGTGGTGGTGATGGTGGTAAAAACACTCAATTGTCGTGTGGCCCTAAAATATTATCTGGCCCTTTGCAGAAAAGCTTTCCTACCCCTGCACAGAAGATTTGGTAAAGGATGTTTGGTTTCCGTAGTTTTTTGCTTTTTCAAAATACACTTTAAAGGCTTTTGGATGGGAGGTATTACTAATATTTTAATCAATTAAGACAACCTAGTGGAAATTTTTCAAGGACGGGATTGAGCTACTGTCTGAACTTGTACAACTCATTTGTAACATAGTACCAGAGGAATGTTTAATGTAAAAGAAGGCCCATTTGAAGAGGCATATTGCTACAGACTGACTGACTGTGCCCCTCCAAAGTTCATGCTGAAATCCTAACCTCCAATGTGATGGTATTAGGAAGGTCTCTGGTAGGTGATTAAATCATAAAAGTAGAGCCTTCATGAATGCTACTAATGCCCTTATTAAAAAGGCCTCAAAGAGCTCCCTCATCCTTTCTGTCATGTGAGGATGTGTGGAAAAAATGGCTGTGAACCAGGAATCAGGCCTTCATCAAACACCAAACTCATTGGTGCACTGACTTTGGAATTCCCGGTCTCCAGACCTATGAGAAACAGATTGCTGTTGTTTATAATCCACTTTATAAAGTTTATGGTTCTCTGTTAGAACACACTGAATACACTAAGATATTTATATACCTCACTTTCTGGAATCTTGTCTATTGTAGGCATTCATTTACCCCAAAATAACCAAGTTAATAGGTCTGCAGTACCACTGCAATTTCACCTTCCTTTCTACCAATTACATCATCCCATTCTCACCATCCTGAAACTTTCTAGGTCTCTTGGTCCCCATAAATGAAGTAAAGTACAAGAATATGATCACTCCCATCCCAAACCAAAATCACTCATCTCATCTCTCTTGTTTGTGCGGATTCCATAATCCACTAGGTAGTTAACACATAATCTTCAGAAAATGCAAATCTAACCATGGGCCTTCCCTCCTTCAGTGGCTCCCCACACTACCTTATAATAATGTCTCTAAATTCCCTAGAGTGGTTTACCAGGCCCTTTATATCTGCTCATAGTTCACCTTGCTAGCTCTGAGTTTTATTTTCTGCTCCTTCCTATTAAATACTTTAGCTGAATGGGAACTGATTCTTCGATTGCAAGAAAATACCTGCTCCTTGGCCTGGCCCAATTCCTTCCCTTTCTTCTACAGACACTGTCTCCTCCAGAAGCCTCCTCTGACCCCAACCGCTCTGTGGTCATAACACACAGTTATAGTACATATGACATTTATAACTGACTCTTTATTAGTCTGTACAACCTATTAGACTAAACTCCTTGGAAACAGAGACCACATCTCCAGCATACGGTAGGTTTTCAAAAAATAATTATTTACTAGTATTAGTAGAATAATAAAAAATCATATGTAGAATACATACTCCGTACCAGACACTGTGCACAGGGCTTAACACAACAACCATACAACAGTCCATGGAATCTGAATGAAAGTCTAAGAACAAGTAACACAGTGAGTGCTTACCACATACCAAGAAACATCTCATTTAATCCTATGAACGGCCCTATAAAATGGGTACTATTATTCTCTTTTACACCTGAGAAAATTGAGACTCAGAGACTAAGTCACAGGAGTTGGGAAAAGAATCTGGGTCTTTCTCACCCAAAAGTCTATGCTTTTCACTATTAGGATATACAACAATTCCTGAACTGGCTTCTATTTTTTTCAACCTCTTCCTATTTCACACAATCCTGAATCAGGTTCTGATATGTGCAAGATTACCTCATTTCATAAAGGGGGAGAAAAAGTTTCAGTTTCCTTTCAAATTGTGCAATAACTGTATTTCGTTCTCTTTTTGGATCCAAAGAGTCACCTTTGCCATCACCTCCTGTGGACCTTCTGTCTTTGCCTCTGAGATTTCTCCTTTAAAAGGATGCTGAGAATGTGGTTTGCGGTTTTAATACAGAAGGCCAGCAACTCTTATATTTTAATTCAGAAATTTTTTCTCCAAAAAGACTATACTATGAGCCAAGCATTTAGTTCAAGGACAGAAAAGGTCAAACATCAAGAAGGAGGGGACAGATGATTAGATAGCTGGATGATATATGGAGCTATGGAGCAATAAATGTGATAAATAATATCACAGCCAGAGTCACATCACATCAAACTTTTAAAGTCCAAAGCAACGTTTCTTAACCAGTTCTCTTTTCTGTGATATAGCGATAACAAAAGCAACCATTTTGTGGGATTACTGTAAAGATTAAATGAGTTAATATACTACACATGAAGCACTCAGAATACTTAGAACATACATACATACCATAAGCACCGAATAAATCCCAGCTTTATTATTCTTATATCTGGAGTTACAAACCTCTGAGAAGCTAATGAAAGCTACAGATCCCTGAATCCACAATTCTGATTTAGCGTCAACTCCAAGTTTAAGTGGAGAGAAAAAAAAAAGTCAGCAAATATCCTAAATTATGCTAAGACATAAGAGTCCAGAAATGCGGGGTTGGGGAGAGCGGTCCAAGTAGGTGGAAGTTTCAAAAACAAAATATAAACAAAACATGAAGATGAACTTACAGAACGAGGAACTAACAAATAACTGCACAGGAGACAATTTTATTAAGTTTTATAAATATAAAATACATTTGCGTTCCACCTGTTGCTAACAGTAACTATGTTCAACAAAAAGAGTATTATATTAGCTTCAAAGTCAGCAAGAGATATCAATAGTAAAGACAGTGTGATAAAACAGGTACCAGAAGAAGAAAGCCAGCATGACTTGGAGAAGTGTCCGTAAAACCACGGGAGGATTGTAGACATTTGTTCCGGCTCCCCTCATCTTCCCTAGCTCTGGCAGTCCCCACCTTTGGAGGATGGTCACTGGCCAATGTCGCTACTGCCCAACCTTTCCCTTCGCCTAGGGAACCCAGATCACTCACAACTCCTTTCAGAAAGGACAGTACAAAAGACCGAAGACGAGGATAGACTGAGGGGAGGAAGCTAATACTGAGTACCTATGGTAACGGCAAAAGCACGGTGCTGGCCCTGTCATATACAACTCAGTTTAATTCGCGGGAAAAGACTCCCCGGAAGGGGAAAAGAGGATGGGGGGGAAGGGGGCCAGTAGGTGAGAGAAAGGGAGGTTAGGATAGTTCGAGGACCGCAGACGGCCGGGGAAAGAGATAACCAGCAAGGGCAGGAGGAACGAAGGCTAGGGAGGAGGACAGGAGGTGGAAGAGGGGGCCGAAAGAGAGAATGGACCGCTCGGTAGTACCGAACGCCGGCGGGAGGCGAGCTGAAAAAGATGCACGGTGTCACCCACTTACCTTGCTACGCCCCCCGGAGGCGACGCGCTGCTGCGAGCTGGGGGCCGGGAAAGACTGGGAAGGGACGTTCAGCATCCTGGCCCCCTGGCCCCCTGGCCCGGGCCCTGCCCGGGGTCCGCCGCCTGACAGGATCGCTCAACTCGACCCCTCTAAGGTAACACCTCTCGCTCCGGCTCCGAGGCCGGGCAGAGGCCAAGCCCCCAACCGACTTCCGGGGTCGGTCGGGGTGAGGCGCGCCATGACGCAGCACGTCGAGGCCGCGGGGGGCGGAGCCAACGGGAAGAGCGCAGCGCCGGCAGGGGAGGAACCCGACAGAAGTACGCGTGCGGCGTTAGCCCTGCACCCTGAATTTCAGCACCGTAGTGAGGTGACAGCTATTCCGTGGAAGGGTTAAAGACTGAGCGAAGCTGTTCCTTAGCCTTGGTGCTGACAGAATCTGAGTATAAATTCTTCTAGACTCGCCTTAACCCAGAACACGAGTGTCTGTTGTTAAGCCCTACCCTCACACTACTTGAAATACGAAATAAAATAACACTATCAAAACATTTTTATTTCTCTGAAATTCTCTCCTCTAAAGCACCCGGCTGCACAGGAAAGCGAACTTTTAAGAGTTAAGGCGTCAAATGCAAACAACCACAGCCACTCTTATGAGGTGAAGCTTCACCTTTTAAGAACCCTCGCTAATGACAAACGAATGAGTCAAAGAAGTTAGTAAAGTCTCCTCCATTCACCCACTCACAAGTTCTTCCTCCTCATCTAACTTCCTCTCTTGGCTGAAAGCTACAGGGAAAGTGACAAATAGTTATGTCAAAGAGGTTTAGTTTGAATGCCATCTCTGCACTTAATAAATGAGCAGGCTTGTGCAAGTTATTTAAGTATCTCAAAGTCTCATTTTCCCCGTGGACTTAGGTTTCAGTAAGAATTAAACAAGATGTCATATGTAAACTACCTAGTACAGTGCCTGGTTAATAGTAGACACTCGATAAATGGCAGTGGCTCCTCATACTATTCGGACAGATTGAAAGAAGCTCAAATACAGAGCACCTAAAAGAAGTCCCTAATGATCAAGGTCGAGATTGGTGACCTGGTGGGTTTTTTTGCATATCCCTTGAGGAACACACACATCCTGAGTGTAGAATCCAGTGAGGGGAAAGTTTTCCGAAGAAATACAGTTCTAAATAACTCTCCCTGTTCACCTGCCATTACTAACTTTTCCCGACTCTGACATATGATTTGAATTTGCTCTATTTCAACTGCCTTGTCCTTAGAGTGCATGTAAATCAATGTTTGTAGTATCTTTTCAGTTAGAAGGAAAAGTGTGTGATCTAGGTAGCCATTCAAGTAAGAAGCATTTCTTAGCCAGGTAACCATCTCTGACCTTCACCTCTATCCATCATCATTCTGGGATCCTAAGAAACATTTGCAATTAAAATGTTTATTGTGAGATTGCATTTGAATTAAAGAACTTCATGACCATAGTCTAGGTTACCCCTACCTTGCAATGTGCTCCTGTTTTCTCTGTCATTAAATGACCATGTATTCTTCTGTAAGTCTACATTTTAAAAAACTAGTCACTGAGAATGTCTTATTTCACTTCCCACGAGAAAATCTGTACATGACAATACCAAGAGCAAGGAGCCAGAACAAAGTAGGTGATGCTATAGACGAATGTTTCATATTTGCCAAATGTCTTAGCTCCCCCTTACACAGAAATGGAAAAAAAGATCAAATTCTAGCCTTTTGGCTCTCCTTTTTTAGATTCCATATAAGTCATGTTCACTTAAACTTTTTTTTTAAATTCTGGGGGTCCCTCAATGAAGTGCTCTGATTATTGTACACCAGTGCTATTTTACTACTGAATTTAAGGGCAGCAGAGGAGTATTAAAATGAGTATTACTTGATTCATCATTCATTAAAAATCCCTAAGATTTAATAACCATAGCATTAATTCCCATTCTCAATTATGGACAATGATTTAAAGTGTTTTTCACCATCTGCTAGCAAACACATAATATTGTGTGATTGGTAGCATGACTTATAGTGTAGGGGTAAAAAAAGCCAAACTACTATAGAATTATGAAATATTTCATTTTATTAATAATTTATATACAAATAAATTAAAGGATTATGATACATTTGTACACTAAATTTAAATCCTATAAGCTTTGAATGTCATCGCAAGTAACTAATCAGGTTAATTTTCACAGATCAGCTCCTCAATATCATCTTCGCTATCAGAATCTTCATAAAATGAAATTGTGGCTTGAATTGGAAAATTTTTCAGAAGAGCTTCTGCTTCTTGATATAAGTAATCATAACACTTTGATTTGGGCCAAAATAGTCTGAAAGAAGCAGACAACATAATATGCTTTATTTTTTTTTCACATTCAGAATCCTTATACTCATGAAATGTTCAAATTTTAAGAGTTCCATATACTTAACAATTGATGAATGCCTTTAGATAGTTTAAAATTGCTACAATCTCAGATGTTATGGGAGTCTAGTTGCCAAAGTATCAATAACTGGTTAATCATTTTAAGTCTTTATCCAAACTGTAAACTGGATCAAAAAAATTCACACCCTTTGTGGTAAATATTTAGCTCACTTCAGGTGTTACAGATATATTTATTCTTAATAATATACAGATGAGGGATTATCTTCCAATTTCCAAAATCCTTTGGAGAAAAAAATGAATCCTACAATTATATTAAAAATTTTCAAACCCAACTTTATAAAGACAACAAAATATTATGCACCTTCCAGAAAAGCAGAAATCACCTAGTATCTTGCTTAAAACTCACAGATTCAACTGTTAGTTGCAGATGTAGCTAATAATGTAAGTTTAGAAGAGTACAAAAAGCAATACCTTAAAGTTTTTCTATGTACTCACACCAGGGCTATAAGAAGGCTTCCTCTGGAAACAGCCTTGATCCCATCTCCCTCCCTTTTCCCCATACAACTGAATTTCAAATACTATATTAAGATATTGAGAATAATTCTGGCTTTATACAATTTGCATATAACATAATTGCCTCAGAATTTCAAAATTTTCACAAATATTAATCTTGCCATCTAGTCTTCTTTTATTTTCCTCCAAAGCAAAGAAGGAAGAGGATATGGCTGTCCCACCAACAATAGTGCATTTTAGTGTAGGGTAGTTAGTCCCATGTACCCATTTGTAACAGAGTGCTTCTAACAGAGAGAATGTTACATTATGCTCAGTATACTCCATTGTAAAGGGCAGAAAAGTAAGCAATGTAGTTTATCAATGTTTCTAAGCAAATGACAAAAAGAGTTTTAATTTTGGTGCCTAAATAAGCAACCATCAATAGTTCAGTCATTCAATAACAATTTTAGTGATCTCTTGTGCCAGATGAAATTCATAATTCAAGATAAAAAAATCATAGTTTCTATCCTCAAGAAGTTGACAACTGAGTAAAAACAATGAGAAATACTCAACAGTATTCAAGTAGAAATTAATAAAAATTAAATTAAATTAAAAGAAGTACAAATAAATGGCTATAGTAGTTCAGAAAAGAAAGGGATTTCTTATATAGGAAACATGATTTTCTAATGCTTAACTAGAACTGTCAAACCCAAAGAATGTTGTTTAACTGTTACCACACTCTGCCCAGAATCTCTGAGTAACCAATTCTCTTTCAGGGACTTCACACTTTCCTGAATTCTCCCCTGTTCTGACTGATTTTTCTCAGTTTCCTTTGCGGATGGCTTTTTCTCTGTATACAGGTTGGTATTCACCTTCCCCAGTGTTTTATCAAGAGTGATCATCTCTCCTCTCTCACTCCTCTGGAAGACTTGATCTACTGACATGATTTCTTCAACTGTTCATTTATTGAAGACTCCCAGTTGTCTTTATTTCCACTTAAGATCTTGACTCCGGTCCCCTTTTGTGTGTGGGTGCACAGCTCTTTACTGGACATATCTATCTGGAAACCCCATAGGCACATTAAATACAATATATGAAAAATTGTACTCATTATCTTGTTCCCCAAATCTGTTTTAATCCCTATTTTCCACTCTGTTAATACAGCATTCATTTGGTCACTAGCTACAAACTTGGAAGCCATTCTGTCTTTTCAACTCTTCCTTACCTACCATATCCAATACATTATAAGCCTAATCTATTATGTCACCTAAGCATTCCCCAAATTCACCCAGTCCCATCCTTACTTCTAATGCCTTAGAGTGGCTTTTATCATAGCTTGCCTGAATTACAGTAACTTCCAATTTCATTTTGGTTTTCTAACTAAGTCTATATACCATTTTCTTAGTGCATTTTCTGAAACATAAATTGATCATACTAGCTTTGAGTAACCCCCAGTACCATCCACAAAATAAAGGCCATGGATTCCCAACGCCACACTCAGGAATAGGACAAAACTCTACACCAAGGTGTAGAAGATCCGGCCTATGGCTTACCTACTAGAATGACCACAGCTTCGCGCACCCAATTCCAGGTCCCTGAGGCTCCCATTGGGAGCCATGTTGTTCCATGACTCTGTATCCCTTCACCTATGCTATTTCTTCTGTCCTCACCTACCATCCATCTGGCTAACTTCAAGGCTCAGCTAGGTAACCACATCCTAGCATACACACTTCCCAGATCTTGCCCCACTCCATCTGGCCCAGTTAGGTACTTCACGTCCTTTACATACTGCTAAAACTGACCAAACTAAACTATTACAACACTTGCCAAAGGGGTGTGATTATTTTTTCATGTGTCCATCACTATGTAGAAAATTAATCAACATTCATCGAGCTCTGCAAGCTTTATAAACATATACATACAAATACCATGGGCTCTGCATTTCACAGCCCTCTGAAGCCAGCAAACTGCAGAATGAACCTTTCACCTGAATAAAAGCTACAAAGATTTCCACCGAAAGGCCGATTTCCCTTCCCGCAAAACTAGCTCTTCACTGTTCTGTTAAGTAACCTCGATCCCTTTTAGGAAGCTTCGTGATCTTTACGATTTTCATTACACTCCATTTTCTCTTCCACGTCAAGCGCTATCTGCTGTAAAACTGCAACTATGAACACCATTCTTCCTTCTGGTTTGCAAAAGAGTAAGAATATACACACTCTGCCCGTTGTGAAGTCAATTTCATTCGAACCCGTTAGCATTAAACAACACAAAACTGGCTTGCAGACACAAGATGTCACCGGTCGACTTGGACGATGCCAACCACTTTCCCTCTTTATAATAGACTCCTGAAGAGTTTGCTGAGTGGGCACGGATTAACAGTTCTTTTAGGTGAGAGCGTGAACCACCTTTATCAATTCGATGAGTAAAGAACCTCTGGGATCCCTGAAGACAGATTTTCCCATAGAGAAGAACCGCAAGGCCAGCCAGGGACCTAGGCGCTGCGATTGCGGGCTCTACCCTGCGCCGGAGGAGCGGGAGACCTTCCGTGAGGCCTGTCACTCACCTGACTGGGTGTCTGTATTGGGAAGGCTTTCCTGAGGCTTCGGTCACCGCGGTGCCGTCCGGCATCTGGGGACGAAAGAACATCAATCACAGTGACCACTCACCTTCTAGAAAGGGGAAAAGCGGCCTAGTGTTCCTCGCGCTCGCGGGCAGCGGTGACCCCCGGGGCTCTGAGCAGCCTCGCTCCCGGCCGGATCCGTGCGTCTGTGGCTCTGGAGGACACCCTCGCAGCATCAGGACCCATGGGGCCTCCGGTAGGGCCCGGGGCGGGCGCGAGCGTACGCGAGGGGCGGGCGGGGCGTGTGTCTCCCTCCAGCAGGGCATACCCAGTCCCGGTGGCTCAGCCGCCCTCCGGGGAGGCATGGCCCGGGGCGCGCGCTCACTCACCGCCTCCGCCGCGTGCTGCGGCGCCCCCTCCTCCTTGTAGCCTCTGGCGTCAGCCCACGGTCTCCAGAAGCTTGCGGATCTGCGGGGTGGGGGACCCAAAGCGCGCCGAGGAGACGGGAGCCCAGACCCGGGAGGGCCGCCCGCAGCCGAGCGCGGCCCCGGGGCCGGCGGGGGGCGGAGAGCGGAGGGGAGGAGCTGGGGAGACGCGGGCTGTAGGGCCGGGGTGGGGGAGGTGCCGCCGCCGCCGGAGTCCGCACCCCGGCGGCGCCGCGGCTGGCGGTCCGGGCCCGCGGGCGGGAAGCGCTGGCAATAGCGGGGCGCGCACTCGCCGGCTCCGCTAGCCGAGGGCTCCCCGGTTTCCATCGCGTGGCGGGGCCCAGCAGAAGGCGGCTGCCAGCTCGTGGGCCAGCCGGGCCTCTTCCCTCCGCCAAACCCGGGACCCGAGCTTTATATATATACCCCGGCTGCCTGCTGCTTACTGAGAGCTGCGCTCCCTCTCCGCCTCTCTCCTCCCAGCTCGCCGCATAAACAAAAAGGTTGCGCGTGAAGGCGCAACGGGCTGAACCCCGGGTGCGAACGCGTGCAGCTCCCAAATGGCCCGGGAATGGGTTTTGTTGAGCGAGTGTTAATCGCTCTTCGACACATGGCTGCGGGAGGGAAAACATTCGCCCGAGCAGCCAATTTCCAAGTGAAGAGTCTAGGAGGAGATAAACTTAAGCAATTCTACACGTTTTGTGTATTTCTGCAAAAAGGCCAAGTGGCTTGTCATTGTTTGACTCGAGGCTTTTTGGGATGTGGTCAGTGCAACAAGCTCTGCATCCCGTCAGCTAAACGCTGGGATGCGGACCAAATTAAAAGGAATGGCCTTAACTCCTCTTTCGGCAGAATGAGAGCTGGGAGAATGAACAGACTCCTGTCGAAAGGAAATTTTTTGTTAATGTAGTGACAGACTAGGGTCTGCCTATTATTATTTGTAGATAATAATTTTTTAAAAATAACAAAAGGTAAATTGTAAAAGACTGAATATTCCTAAGATTGGAGTCATGTGATTTAGGCTTAGAGGTCCATATTATTTTCTCCTATCTTTGTGATTTTCCTCAACATCTTACCAGTGTCCCCTGAAGAGAAGCCTTAAATTTCCTGTATACACAAGTCACGACTTGGCATTTGTCCCTCAGTGATAATTAGAAACTATTTTGTGGAGGCAGAGTGTGTGTAGAATGATAATGAAATCTTGAAAAGTTATGGGACAGGACAAGTTGTCAGCCTCTCTGTGACCCTGTTTCTCTTATTTCAGTTGAACTTCACTTATTACAAAGGTCCATTAAACTTGATAAAAAGTGTTATGCTTCAAAGGAAAGATGATGTATATAAATGTCATAATTTTTTTCAAGCTGTTTTAAATAATAGAGCTGAACTTCTTAAAAGTTGTAGATAAAAGCTTTTAATGTGAGTAACAGTGTCTCAGCTGTTCATTCAGTACTGTGTAGGAAAATAATCTATCTAATTAATACTTAAGGATCTATACTGATCTACCCAACAGGAAAGTGAGATGTGGTTTGTTTCAGGGAATCAGTAAGGACAGGTGCCTAATACATTTCTCAATGCCCTGGAATTATTGTTGGCAAAATAAGATAAAACTTAACAGAATGCTTTGCTACAAGACCTCATACATAGAAAGCTCTCAACAAACTTTAAGCTATGTTTAAAAATGAAAGTCCTTAACAAATGTTAAGCTACCTGGTGATATGTTCACCATTTCAGTTTCATAAACATCTTTTAAGGAGTCTGTCATGTGGTAAGTACTGTGCTTTCCAGGCGTAATGGTGTAATGGTGAATAAGATATCTCCCCCACCCCACCCCCAAGAAGGTGACAGCCATTGTGATCTATGACCACATACCATGGCCACATAATCACATGGCCACATAAGCAAAAGTTTTTAAAAAGTGTCATGTTCAATAACAAAAGAACATTTTAACCAGAGAAGTGGTATAAGGGAGCGAATTGATAAGTCTTTTTGGGACAACCACGAAAACTTTTTAGAGTAAAAGAAATCTAAATTGGGTTTTCTAGAAGGATCAAGAAATAGTGTGGTCTGTGTGTGTGGTGCAGGAGCAGAAAGAGAAGATAGGAACGGTGCTTCTAGGGAGTAGGGATTGCTGGAGCAGAGATGTGGCTTAAGAGATAGAAGGGCTTGAGCTAACAGGAGCCTGATGTACCATGATAAAACATTTTGGATTTAATGTGTAAGCAGTGTAGTGGAGTAGAATGTAGTGGAGTAGAATGGAATGGTCAAAGTTTTCATTTTTTTAAATTTTATTTATTGATTTGACAGAGAGTGAGCGCACACTCCCACACAAGCTGGGAGACTGGCAGGTAGAGGGAGAAGCAGGCTTCCCACTGAGCAAGGATCCTGATACAGGGCTTGATCCTAGGACCCTGGGATCATGATCTGAGCCAAAGGCAGATGCTTAAATAACTGAGCCACCCCAACACCCCTAAAGTTTATATTTTATAAAAGTCTCTCTGGCAGCCATATGGAAGACAGATTTAGGGAAGGCTGATACTGGAAACAAGGAAATAATTTACAAAGTCATTGCCCTAGTTCAGGCAAAAGGTCATGAGAAGATGTATAGTAAAGACGGGAATGAAAGAACATATTTGAAGGATACTTAAGAAATAGAATCCACAGTACTACCTGCATCATAAAATGTGAGGGGATGAAAGTGGAGTCTAGATATGCTCCCAGGTTTCTAACTTGGTTAACTAGGTAAATGGTGACAGCTCAAACAAAGACAGAGAAGACAAGGAATAGAAGAGGAAGAGCAGGTGAGTTGCTTTTAGGTTGTTTTATTCTGTTAATAGTGTTCAGGGAAAAATAATGAATTTGGTTTTGGATCTTGAATCCATCACATCAGGCAGGGCTACACAGCAATAACAGGGAACCCCAACTCTCATGGCCTTAGAATATAGAATTTTATTTCTGACTCATGCTATATTCCATTTTTGGTGGGTAGGATTTACTCCAGTCATCTTCACTTAAGGATACTAGCTGACGGAACCTCTTTCCACTGTAACAGTGCCATTTGTCATAATGGGGGGTGGGTGGAGAATAAAATTAACCAGTTTTTAAAGACTTAATAACATGTAGGTGGAGAAACTATCCAAGAGACAATCAGATATGAGGTTCAGAGTTCAGTAGAGAGTTTAGGACTAAAGATTTAAATGTGGGAGTCATAAGAAAAGTAATAGGAATTTAAAACACTAGGGATTAATTGATTTTTCTCAGGAAATTTTGTAGCTTGAGAACAGGACCAAGGACAGAGCTCTGGAGAGCAACATTTGACTGTGGAGTGAGAAGTGCAAAACAAAATAAAGCAAAACAAAACCTCCCCGTAAAGGAATGATGAAGGTAGTAGAAGGTGCATTTGTACAGCAGGTATGATGGGACAATGAGCTGAAAGAATTCCATCAAGGAAGGAAAGGAGGAAAGGCCTAAGGCATTAAGTGCCACCACTGGGTCAAACAAAATAAGGATGCATGGTCATTGAATTTGGCAAGTAGGAGTCATAAGTGACTTTAACTTTAACTTTTTTTTTTTTTTACAGTAAATTGAGCTGTAGAGGTGAAAAAATAAAATAGTAAGTTGAGCTACCTTTTTGAAAGGAAAAAGGGAAGAGAAGAGGAATGTTGGTTCAGTAGAGGGGTTTTGTTTTTAGATGACAAGAGGCAAAAGAATGTTTATAAGATGAAGAGATGAGGCAGTAGTGGAGAGACCTCTAGAGAAAGACTGGGCAATGGCTCCAGGTCCCCTAAGAGGAAAGAAGAAACAAGATCAGGAGCTGTGGGGAGGATTCTCACGCAGTTGAAGGGTACGAACCAGTGACTACTCAGGAAGCGAGTTTAGTCAAGTTGGCTGGATCTGACATGAAGAAGGAGGGGGTAATGGGATGATGAGACATGAATCTGAGAGAACACCAATTGTCTTAAAATTGTGAAAGAAATGAACTACTAGAAGATCAAAAGGGAGAGCCAATTAACAAAAGTACGGTAAAATGTATATTTGATCAAATTTTGGTAAACTGAGAAGTAGAAATGCGTATCACTGGAACGAGACCATTTATATATTTATGCATCTGTTCCACCTATTTATACAGATCCTGCAGCTCATTTCCGGTGTGGCCAAGACCAAAAGAGTTTACTCATGTTACATTTAAAATTTATTTAGAAATCTATATGAGTACCACTAGTGCATTTAAACATGTGCTTTTTTAAAAAAAAGTTAAGATATAATTCACATATAGCATTATATTCATTCCATGTGTACAACATGATAATTCAGTATGTGTATATATTATGAAATAACGATCACAGTAAGTCTAGTTAATGTCTATCACCACACATAGTTACAATTCTTTTTCTTGTGGTGGAGATTTTAAGATCTACTCTATTAGCAACTTTGAATATACAAAAGATTATTACTAACTATAGTCACCAGGCTATAGATTACATCCCAGGACTTATTTATTTTATAACTGGAAGTTTATACCATTTGACAACTTTCATTCATTTCATGAACACCCATCCCCCACCTTTGTCAACCACCCGTCTCTTATCCGTATCTATGAGTTTAGGCTTGTTTGTTTGTTTAAAGATTCCACATATAAGTGAGATCAAATGTTATTTGTCTTTCTCTGACTTATTTTGTTTAGCATAATAATGCCCTCAAGTACTATCCATGTTGTCTCAAATGTCAGAATTTCCTCCTTTTTCATATCCAAATATATATATATATATTATATAACATATTTTATATATATATATATATATATATATATATATAAAACATTTTCTTTATCCATTCCTTCACTGATGGATAATTAGATTGTTTCCATGTCTTGGCTTTTATAAATAATGCTGCAGTGGGGGTGCAGATAGCTTTTCAAGTCAATGTTTTTGTTTCCTTTGGATAAATTCCCAGATATGGAATTGCTGGGTCATGTGGTAGTTCTATTTTTTATTTCTTGAAGAACTTGTATATTGTTTTTCATAGTGTCTGCACCAATTTGCTTTCCTACCAATAGTGCACAAGTGTGTCCTTTTCTCCACATATTCGATAATATTTGCTACCTGATTTTTTTTTTTTTTGTAATAGCCATTCTAACAGATGTGAGGTGATATCTCATTGTGGTTTTGATTTTCGTTTCCCTGATGATGAGTGATGTTGAGCACATTTTCATTTACCTACTGGCCGCTGGTACAGCTTCTTTGGAAAAATGTCTATTCAGATCTTCTGCTCATTTCTTAATTGGCTTGTTTGCCTTTTACTATTGAGTTGTAAGAGTCCTTTATATATTTTGGATATTAGCTTATCAGATGTATGATTTACAAATATTTTCTTTCATTCAGTAAGTTCCCTTTTCATTTTGTTGATGGTTTCCTCCTCTCTAGTTTGATGTGGTCCCACTTGTTTACTTTTACTTTTGTTGCCTTTTAGTGTCCGATCAAAAAAACTCATTGTGAAGACTGATGTCAAGGATCTTATAACCTAAGGGGTTTTTTCCCTAGGAATTTAATGTTTTCAGATCTTATGCTCAAGCCTTTAAACCACTTTGAGTTGATTTTTGTATATGGTGTGAGATATTGATCCAGTTTTATTCTTTTGCATGTGTCTGTCCAGTTTTCCCAACATCACTTATTAAAGAGACTCTTTTTTTCCCATTGCATATTCTTGCCTCCTTTGTCATAAGTTAATTGACCATGCATGCATGGGTTTATTTCTGGGCTTTCTATTCTCTTCTACTGATCTATGTGCATGTGTTTATGCCAATATTGTATTGATGAGTAACACTTTGTAATATGGTTTAAAATCAAGAAGAATGATGCCTCCAACTTTTTTCTTCTTTCTCAAGCTTACTCTGGCTATTCAGGGTCTTTTGTGGTTCCATACAACTTTTAGAGTTGTTTGTTTGGTTTCTGTGAAAAATGCCATTGGAACTTTGATAAGGATTGCCCTGAATCTGTAGATTGCTTTGAGTATTATAAGCATTTATACAATATTAATTCTTTTAATTCATGAACACAGAATCTTCCCATTTATTTGTGTCTTTTTCAGTTTCTTTCACTGGTATCTTAAAGTTTGCAGAGTGTAAATCTTGCACCTCCTTTGTTAAATTTATTCCTAGGAATGTAATCTTTTTAATACATTTGTGAGTGGGAATGTGTTCTTAATTTCTCTTTCTGGTAATTTGTCATTAGTGTATAGAAACCCAACTGACTTTTATGTATTAATGTTGTATCTTGCTACTTTACTGAATTCATTTATTAGCTTACATTTTTTTGGCAGAGTCTGTAGGGTTTTCTATATATTATGTCATCTTCAAATGGAGATGGTTTTATTTCTTTCTTTGCATTTTGGATACATTTTATTTCTTCTTCTTGCCTAATTATTGTGGTTAGGTTCCAATTTTGTGTTGAATAAAAGCAGCAAGAATAGTTATTCTTGTCTTGTTCCTGATCTTGAAGGAAAAGTTTTCAGATTTACACCATTGAATGTGATGTTAGATATAAGCTTGTCATCTATGACCTTTATTATGTTGAGGTATGTTCCCTCTATAACCTCTTTGCTGAGAGTTTTTATCATAAATGGATGTTGAATTTTGTCAAATACTTTTCCTGAATCTTTTGAAATGATATGATTTTTATCCTTCGTTTTGTTAACATTGTGTATCATGTTGATTGATTTATAGATGTTGAACCATCCTTGCATCCCTGGAATAAATCCCACTTTGTTATGGTGTATGAACCTTTTAATATATGGTTGAATTCAGTTTTTTAATATCCTGTTGAGGATTATTGCCTCTATGTTTATCAGGAACACTGATATGTAATCAGACAATGATCCTTGTCTGATTTTGGTATCAGGGTAATGCTGGCCTCATAAAATGAAGTTGGAAGTGTTTCTTCCTCTTCTGTTTCCTGAGAGTTTGAGAAAGATTGGCATTAATTCTTCTTTGAATGTTTGGTAGAATTCACCAGTAAAGCCATCTGCTCCTGGACTTATTTGTTGGGAAGTTTTGGCTACTGATTGAATCTCTTTACTAGTAATTGTCCTGTTCAGATTTTCAATTTCTTCATGTTTCAGTCTTGATAGATTGTACATTTCTAGGAATTTATCCATTTCTAAAATATGTACTCTATGTAACATATCGATATGCTTTTCATAACATAGCAATGAGGTAGACAGATCTACATAATCTTTTAGGATTAAAAATACAAAAAACCTCATTCATTCAACAAGTATTTATGGAACACCTATGTGCCAGGTGCTGTTCTAGGAGCTTGAGCTATGCCAGGGAGCAAAAGAGACAAAACTCCTTACCTTCGTGGAGTTTATATGCTAACTGACATCTAAGCCACCAATGTTTGTAATTTACTAAAAAGAAAGTATTATAAACTCACCTTACACATGGTGCCTATGTGCCTGACATGTTTGTTGTTGTTGTTGTTTTTAGTTTTGGGATTTTTGTATGACTATAAGATAAGGGAAGCAAACCCTGGAGAAAGGATGCTAGGCAATAGTCCTTGAGGAGGATGAATGGAAAAAAATCAAAAGCCCATAAAAACAATGAGTATGTGCTTCTCTGTTATCCAGAAAATAATATTAAATGAAAAGATAAATTAGAGCTAGAACTAGGTTCCCATTTTGAATGTAACCTGATGTTGCCCCAACCTTTTCAATGGACAGGATGACCTCAACTAGAGTATGACTTAGTCTCTACTTAGAGACTAAGGTGAGAAACAGAATTGTGAAAGAATGAGAAGAATATAATGACTCACATCTGCTATTGCCACCCTGTACCTCCCGAATGCCAGTTTTGCTTGTATGAAAGCAGGGCCAGTCTCAGTTTATGCACATCCTTTTTTATCCATGATTTTATGAATATTATTTAAGGAAAATTATAACATATGCCTTAGAAGCTAGACTTCTTTTTAAAAGACTGTACATATGAAGTGTGCTCCTTTCTAGGATAATTATTCATTTGTGTCTAAATGCCAACAGAGTCATATTTATTAAATTACTTATTTGGGGTATTTTATTTTGGTTATGTAATTATGTCTTCATGGAAAAAGATAGTGAAAAATCCAACACAAAACCCTACACATAATATGTATGAGGGATCTTTTTGGAATGACGGAAGGGTTCTAAAATTGGATCACAGTGGTAGTTGCGCAACTCTGTAATTTACTAAATGTCATTAACTTGTTCAGTAAAAATGGGTGAATTTTATGGTGTGCAAAATATGGCTCAATAAGAAAACTTTAAATATGACATTAAAGTATTGTTTCCTAACCATACTCAGTCTAGGCTTGAGAAACCAAACACTGCAGTCAGAATCAAGCCTAATGGAGGTCTTTCTGATTTGGGGCTTTAAAAAATATGCATCTTGGATAGAAAAAGTGGTTGTTACAATGTCTGTTATAACTTTGGAATTTGCTTTAAAGCCTATGTTATATTCACACTGGCCTGGACAGTTCTAGTTTTATTGCATTGCAGTCTCTGTAAGGCTCCACATCAATGCTTTGATGCCTGGTGATCAGAGCAAAATCTTTAGAAAAAATTGTACTGGGTCTACAGTAAGGACTTAAGGCCTCCAAACTATTGAGTGCAGTGACAAACTATCTGTCAGGTCTCTGTCAATAAATTCTCCACTATTGCTGATTTGTCAGGAGCCAGGCCCTCATACTGAGGCCATTATAAAAGAAATGTCTGTATCACTTCAATTTGAGATCGAACTAAAGAGCAAGCAAATGTTTTCAAGTAACTAGAACTTTAATTGTGCATTATCAGAAGGTTAAACACATGAATGTGTTCTAAACTTATTAGTAAGCTAAAATACTCTTTCCCCCCCTTACAGTTGGGTTGAAACTTCTGTGGTCAACCCTTTATGCCAATAAAATCTTATTTGAGATAAGTGATTACATAGAGGTCTTTTTTCAGTTCGAAGATTAGATTCTTCGTGAAAGGTGGCATTTCCAATCTTCAGGCATTTGAGGCTCTTCCCAGGTTTCAGATAAAGATAACAGTGGTGGCAAAACTGACTTAGAACTGAGCAGAGCTCCCGTGTGTTGTTTTAACCAAGAAGGTGCTCACAGATGGCTCAGAGAGAGATTTAGCAAGTCTGTGCTAATCACACTCATACATGGGAATATCTCCATTGAAAACAGCCAGATTTCATTGTGCTCCTTAAGTAACTTTCTTACTTGGTTAATAATAACAGTAAAGTATAATATGTAATGGCCTAAAAACAATATGCTTTATATTATAGTTGAATGTATATTATTAAAGCCACAGTGAGAGTTTATGAAAGGTGATTCTAATTCAAAGTATACTGAAGATACAAAGTATTTGCAGAAGTTTGACTTTGGACAAGTAAACTATTCAGACTTCTTAATGGCTTCACTTCTAAACATTTCTAAACTTCTTTGCTAGCCCCAAAGAGACTAATTTCTCCTATCTAATCAATTATATATAATAAAAACACAATATGTAAAAATATATCCACTTGACATAAAAGATTGATCTTCTCATTATAAAACTGTATTTTACCAAGTTTTGTCACTTGACACTTTATGTTAAATGTCATTAACTATGCAATTTTAATATCCTATATTATTAAATGTCAGTGGCCAAAACACAATAAACATCAAGATTTAGTTTTAATTTTTGTTTTTAGAATGCAACATAGAACAGAGAGGGTTCAGAAAAGAAAATTAAATTCAGTTAAATATTTATTGATCAGCCACTATGTACCAAGCACTGTATTAAGCATTGAGGATACAGTTTGAATAAGACCAACATGTCTTCTTTCCAGCTTTCATAGTGCTTGTATTCTGGCTGGAAAACAGAAAATAAATAAATGAAGGAGATAATCACAGATTTGCAAGAGTGCTATAGACAGAATTCAAGAGGGATTTAATACAAAGTAATTGGAGGAAGCTTCTCTTGAGCAGGATGGTAAGGGAAGGCATAGGAAGAGATTACATTTATGCTGAACTTTGAATGAAAAATGAGACAGGGCCATTTTCTAAATGATCTATAAATTATTTCTGCTATATCCAGACCATATAAAATCATAGCAGAAAATATGTATCTGTCCTGGTTGGTTCATGCTCTTAGTGGGAGACCAGACAGCTGATGGTAGTACCAGATAATGAAAAATATATTGAATAGTATTTTTCTGTATTTGTTTCTGAGTTTTATTAATTACTTAGAGAATTACTTGGATTATAGAAAGAAATTCATTTTTCTTAAATATGTAAATGCTCCCAGTTTAATGAGGAGCCAAATCTTAACTAAAAGTATTAAGTTTAAGAGGTTTCATACTAAAATATGGCAGTAACAATATATGCATGATATTTTAGTAGAGAAACCAAAAGGTAGTAGTATGAAATTGGGCAGAATTGAGTTTTTGTTATTACTAAATGAAATATATATGAGGATTTATAGATAGCTATAAGCTAAGAATGAACTATCAGTGAAGATATAAGAAAATGAGACTTTGTACATCTTTAATGCTGCTAGGCATTCATTAGGCTCTTGGTGATGACTAATTAATTGAAAGAAGAAAGCAGGTAAGTGTGGTCGTCACAAAACTTGTCTAAATTTTATCTGTTATCCCATACTTGTCTTGGTTACTACAATGAGACATTTTCCTTGTCATGACAGTTCAAGAACCTACTGGTTGCCTATCCCATAGCTGTTCCCCACCACCCACTCTCATTCTTGCTAAAAGAACCCCGATTTTGTGCAGATATGAAGAAGTCAGGTGCTTTGGGAAAAACTAGTCTCTTCCTCAATTACAAAGAGAGGGTCATGATGTGATCTTGCCAGTGACTAATTTAGGCAGTCATGTGACCCAATTCTGACCAGTGATATTTAAAAAATAGTCTGTATTATGGTGGCAGGGTGATTGTGGGAAAAGTCTCTCTTACTGCCTAAAAGAAAAGCATGGGAGGAAACACACCACTCCTCCATATTCTACCTCTCAGTCCTGTATTTACTTTTGATACCAGGATTTGGGGCTCATGAAAGCTTATATGGGCTAAGATCCTGAAACTAGTAGATTGGAAGGATGTAAACATCCTGGGAACATTTTGATATGCATCTGTGGAAATATCCAACATCAGGACTTTTGGTATGAGAATGAATTTTATTATTTGAATTTTACCCCCTAAAAAGGTGTTTTGTTTTTTGTAGCTGCATGTATCTTCATTCAGTGACTAGGTCTATTTTCAGGTAATATTCAATAGATTAACTGAGTATACTCTTTTGTAATCCAAATAGCCAGTTGATTTGAAATTTTAATATAGGCATGCCAAACTACTCTCCCCAATAATGGGATGTGGTTCCACAATGCAGTGCTCCTTGAGCAGGTAAATACAAATTGTTATCACTATCTCACTGATCCTTAAAATCTTCATTGTAGAGGAAGTGCTATTTAGTTGTTCTGTCTTTTTAAAGTTTACACTGAAATTTAACAACGGGGTATTATCTAAAATGGTGGTTCTTAAACTTGTTGTCCTTAAAAAACCAAAAAGCCAATTATTTTACCAGCAAAACAAGTTTCTTTGGGAATAGCAGAAAATTGCAATTTGACAAGCAAAACTATGGTGAACCCTGAGCAAGCCCAGAAAACAAAAGAGAGGGGCTTGCTTTTATAGGGGAAAGGAGGAAGCCGGAAGGTCTATTCCAGCTTCTCATTGGCTGAGTGTGGTAATTTCCCATTATCGGAGCTGCTGCTAGTCAAGGAGAAATTCTTCTATCCTCCTACCTCCTAGGTAAAGTAAGCTTCTTCCTGTTGGGGAATGTAAAGTATGCTTTTTTGTGAGTGGTAGTGCACAAAAGCTCCCCCCTCCAGGGCTTCCTGACTCCATTTTATTTATTTATTTATTT
>PISX010013095.1:0-58124 GCA_004024625.1 Mellivora capensis | reverse complement strand
GCTCAGGTCATGATCCCAGCGTCCTGGGATCGAGTCCCACATTGGGCTCCTTGCTCGGCGGAGAGCCTGCTTCTTCCTCTGCCTCTGCCTGCCACTCTGTCTGCCTGTGCTTGCTCTCTCTCTCTCTGAGAAATAAGTTAAAAATTAAAAAAAAACAAAAAAACAACTGCCCAAATAATTAAATAAATCTTTTTTTTTAAAGGGGAGGGGCACATGGGTGGCTCAGTCAGTTAAATTGACTTAACCGACTGAGCCACCCAGGTGCCCCAGGAGGAGTAGTTTTCTAAGGATTTAAGCAAAATAATTACGAAGAAAGAAAGATGATCAGCTTTGCCTATATACATTGATTCAAAACACATATATTGAGCTATTACTCATGTCAGATCCTGTTTGAGTTGATATCTACAAGTCAAATTATGATCAAGTGAAGTTGCCAAGAGCCTTTTAGAAAAGGCCAGTGTCAGGAGGAAACTGAAAAGGGGCTAGAGTGTGGCTAGAACTCAGGCAGGGGCAAGGTGATCCTTAGGTTTCTGCTGGGACCTTTATTTTTATTTATTTATGTGTGTAGTATGTAAGTGAGTAGGCTCCTCGGCCAGTGTGGAGCCCAACCTGGGGCTCAGACTTGCAACCCTGAGATCAAGAGTCTGATGCTTAACCGACTGAGCCACCCAGATACTCCTCTGCTGGGCTCTTTAAATTTTACCCTGAGAGGGATACGAAGCTGTGCAATAGTTGGTAGCAGGGAAGTGAAGTGATCTTATTTGCATTTTGAAAAAATTACTCTGGCCACAGTGAGGAGGATGGACTAAGGGAGATGTGGAATGACTTATGTAGGAAACTGAGCTTCACATGTATTGAATCAAATAAGTCAGAATTACTTTACTCTAAAAACTGTCAGCAATTTCAGCAGTTAGGGGGAAGAAACACTGAACTGCCTTCTTCCCTCTTAGAAATTCTTTAGGTATGAGAGGATTTTCCAAAAAGGATGAGGGACAGGAGCAAGTAGTGAAAAACCTTGGTGAAATTGTAACTTAATGGAAAATAACAGGTACATATTTCAAAGCCTAATACCTTCTTATAGAAAACATATTTCAGGGATTGCCTGGGTGGCTCAGTCAGCTAAGCATGTGCCTTCACCCAAGTCATGTTCCCAAGGTCCTGGGATCGAGTCCCACATCAGGCTCCTTGCTCCTGCTTCTCCTTCTGCCTGCTGCTGCCCTTGCTTGTGCTCTTTCTCTCTCTCTGACAAATAAATAAATCTTTTTTTTAAAAGAGAGAAGGGGAAAAGAAAACATACTTCATGACTCAACAATGTTTTTTAACCCTAGAGGTTAAAGAAATTAATATCCTTATCTTTTATATTATGTAGGAGATTACAGGGGAATTCTAACATTTGGGGATCTAAAGCAGGACTTGGTTAAATTGAGTTTTTTTTCAGAACTTGTTTCAACTTAATCAGCTAATAACGTGCTCTTGTGTCTTCAGCTTCCTTGTCAGCTTGGGAGGACTCCTTTCATTGCACTCCATCGGTGCAAAGCATTTATAGGTCTGCAGAAAGCTCTAGTGTAAAGGAAGGAAAGAAAGGGAATGTTGCACTAGGGCAGGAGCAAGAAGTTTGCTGAGGTGGATGCTGAAGTTCAGATTAACTTACATGTTGAAGATCACCCAGCAGAAAAAGGGCATTGCTGAATTTACATTTGTCTGATTGACTCTGGAGCTTTAAGCACCTTAGTATAATGCTTTCTTTATAATGTAATGCTAAATGAGGAGAGAGAATATAGATATAATTGTTTTTTATGTAACTAAAGAGGTTTTTATAAGAAAAAAGAATAATGGGGTGCCTGGGTGGCTCAGTGGGTTAAAGCCTCTACCTTCAGGTCAGGTCATGATCCCAGGGTCCTGGGATCGAGCCCCGCATTGGGCTCTCTGCTTGCCCGGGAGTCTGCTTCCCCCTTTCTCTCTGCCTGCCTCTCTGAAAAAAAAAATCTTTTGAAAAGGAAAAAGAATAAGGTGAAAAGTAATAGCTTGTGAGTTTGTATGTTGGAAGAGATCTTAAATCTATGTTTCTAAAAAGTACAGGTGAACTAATGTAACATTGTATGTCAACTGCACTTAAATTTAAAACAATTAAAAAAAAAAAAAAAAGTAGGGTCATCTGGGTGGCATAGTCAGTTGAACATCCCGTCCTGGGATCAAACCCTGAGTTGGTCTCCCTACTCAGTGGGAAGCCTGTTTCTTCCTCTCCCTCTGCAGCTCCCCCTGCTTCTGCAGACACTCTCTCTGTCAAGTAAATAAATAAAGTCTTTTAAAATAAATAAATTAGGGGCACCTGGGTGGCTCAGTGGGTTAAAGCCTCTGCTTTCGGCTCAGGTCATGATCCCAGAGTCCTGGGATCGAGCCCCACATCGGGGTCTCTGCTCCGCGGAGAGCCTGATTCCTCCTCTCTCTCCCTGCCTGCCTCTCTTGCCTACTTGTAATCTCTGCCTGTCAAATAAATAATTAATTAATTAATTAATTAAAAAGTAAAAGCAAGTTAGAGGGGGATACCTAGGAAGTTTAGACATTAATAAATTTATTTCTTTGACTAAAATAGAATAAATTTCCTCCTTAAAATATTGTGACTGATACCTAATTACTTAAAATTTAAGATAATTTCAAAATTGGAAGCATTTCACTGTACTAAATGCAAACTAATTTCTCAGGCATATTCTTTGCACCTTTGAATCCTTATATTTTTTTAATTATTTAGATCTCAGCATCCTCTTCAACAAATGAATGCATTTCAGTTAAAGGAAGAATGTATTCTATATTGAAGCAGATAGGAAGTGGAGGCTCAAGTAAGGTAAGTATCTTAAATGTTTAAGAGAGAAAAATGTTTTAAACTTCCTTTCTTTGTCTTTTTACCTTTTAGGGCTCTTTTTTCTTAGCACCTAGAGGCCTGTATTGCTTTTGAGCCAAAAAAACCCTTCTCATCCCCTGCTCCCATTCCCACTCTCCAAGTGACATATCTCTTTAGGCCTATCAATTTCAATTCTCTGTTCTTCCCTCTGATGTCTTGTGCTTCCAAATTTCTTCTCTAAATGACATTAGTATTGAATTTAGGATGGCAAATGAAGCTGTGTATTATCACAAACTGTCTTGTGTGAATAATATTTTGAATAATATTTTGGGCTAATTTGGCAAGATACTTGATTAATTTTTTGAGTTTTTTGAGTTTTTCTTTTCAAAAACAGTTTAGTAATGTGAATTTCTGGAATTGGAATAGATCATTTGCTAAATTTATCTGAGTTCTAAACTAATACAGTTCTAATTCTCTGGGTGGAAAGTACCTCAAACGAGTTATCTATACTTGTACCATCTTTAGTTCTTATTCTATTCTCAAATCTACTTAAGTCTGATTTTTATCTTCATCCCTCACCAAAACAGTTATCAGGATCACCAATGATCTTCATATTTTTTGCCAAATCTAATTCTTAGCTTTAATTGTGGGTTACTCAGCATTTGGGGCAGTTGATTGTTCTTGCCTTGTTGAAACTTTTTTTGCCCCCATTTGGCCTCTCTCAGTTTTCCTCTTCTCCAGCTGACCTTTCCTTTCCAGTCTTCTTCATGTCCCTTATCTTAATGGCACAATGCCCCAGGGCTCAGCCCTTGATCTCTTCTCTTTCTAAACTCACTTCACTCCTTTGGTGTTGTCCAATCTCCTGAATTTAAGTATCACATATACGCTGATAATTGCCAAACATATTTCTAGCTCAGACCTCTCCCTTGAATTCCAGACTTGTATATCCAGTATGACTGCTCTCTATCTCTTCTCGGGTGTCTACTAGGTATTTAAAACTTAATATGTCCCGAACATTACTCTGGCTCCAGTCTTTCCCAGTTCAGTAAATGGCAACTTTGTTCTCCCACTAGTTAGGCCAAAAACTCTGGAATCATTGACTTCACTTTCTCTCACACATACATCCAGCCAATCAGCAAATCTTGTTGGTTTTACCTCAGAGGATATCCAACATGTGACTATTTCTCACCACCTCTACTGTTAACATTTTGGTCAAATCAGCTGCCATATTTTCACCTGGTTTATTATAATAGCCTTCTTAGTCTCACTGATTCATTCCTTGCTCTCCTGGTGTATTTTCACATAAGAGTTAGTTTTCCTCCAGACATCCTCACCTCTTTGCTCATCCTCCCTCTTTGCTCATCCTTATCCTCTTTGCTCAAATGTCTTCTCAAACAGGCCTGCCTTGACCACACCTCCCATCTTCTAATTGCTGGTGAGCTCCATTTCCTTCTTTATTTTGCTCTGTAGCTCATCTTCTAGTGTGCTCTGTAATTTCCTTATTTGGTTTGTTGTTTGTGTCTTCCTGCATTTGAATGTGAGTTGCATCAAGGTAGGGATGTTTGTCTGATTTCCTCAACAATGTTTGCTCTGTAACCTGGAATAGTGCCTAGAATGTAACAGAGCAAAGTAATTTGTTGGATGAATGTCCTTACTCAACTCTTTTTTGCTGTTTTAAATTGTTAAGGATGATCTATGAAGCAAAACCTGTTGGGTTTAAGTTTTATGTATTTTCTAAGCCAGCTAACAATAACTAGATTTGTTTAAGACTGCCTTGTTAGCTTATTATAACAATAACAATATTGTTAGCTTATTATAAATAAGGTATGTATATTAAACAATATTAAATTGTTATTAACAATTAAACAATAACAATATTGTTAGCTTATTATAAATAAGGTATGTATATTAAAATGTGTAACAATTGTTCAATAATATTATTTCTTTTTTGTATACATTTTCTTCTTTCCATTGCCTCAAATTTCAGGCATGAGAACAAAGGGACAATACAATTGATTTTTATCAGTATATTGGAATTACCTGATTTAGTTGCTTTAATAGAAATTCTTTGGTTAATATTTATTATTTATTCTTTAGTTATATTTGAATAGTGTCAAGGTGTGATATTAGTGGCATGTTTTCAGAGGATATAAAATGATCTTGCCGATGTTTTAAACATTTTTTCCTTGGAGCATAATGAAGATGCTAGCTTAAGTCAAGAGCCAAGTGATAAAGCCTTGACTGACCCATATTTTTTTTAGTATGATTACCTTATCATTATTTAATTTATTTGTGAGAGTGGAGTTGAAAAAAATCACTATGCCTCAGAGAAAGAGAGTAACACGCTTTATGAAACTGTTTATGTTCTATTCTAGAGTTTAGACAGTGACCAACACATACTGTATGAAAAGCATTTAGAAAGGTCATGGGGGCAACTAGGAATGGTCATGACACTGGCCTATTTCTTTAACTTTCCATGAAACTGAAAATTATAACTGATACTACCTCTATGAAATGGAAATAGGGCCTACCTAATCATTAGTTATTGTAAGAGTTTTGCCAGAGCAAGGGCAATAGGGGAGTGAAAGCTCATTCATGAAAAAGTTGATTTAAAGTTTTCATTTCCTCTAAAACTTTGAGATCTTATTATGTTGTTTTAATATCCTGCAAATCCTCTTTCTGATAAACCCGACAACTTTAATAGGCTCTAAAATGTCCACTTTATTCTGTCCTAATATTCCCTAAAGATTGTAGGTAACTTGCTGCACTCCAAATATATCATCTTGGTCATCCTTCCAAACCTGTGTGGTAGATACTAGTAACAACATTTTAATTGTATTAGAGTAGTAAATACTTTCAATTCTCTGAGGTTTGTAAGGCTATTTACCTTATATAAAGTGCCTTTATATGTTTTAAAATTCCTTTTATCTCTTCCCTTGTTATTTTCTGCTGTCTCTTTCCCTATTACTGTTTTAATGCCTGTCCCTGTCTAATTTGCTATGTGTGCAAGTTAAACTGGTAATACTTTGTTAGAGTTTTGTATTTAAAATTTTAAAGTAACTAAGCTTATTAGTGCAGTTACAATGCATGATTCTCATAACACTTCTTTTCTTATTCCTTGCCCCAACCTGCTAGGTAGTCAAGGTTAAATGGCTTTTGAGTAAATGATATTTTATTTCATTGTGTCCAAAGGGATAAATGAATGTAATTTTTCTTGTTTACCCTGGCATTTGTATTTATATTTATGCATTTCAGAAGCCTCAACCCTATTGCATATTTGTTGAAAGTTAGACACATTAACAGTGTTTTCTATTTTTCTAAATGTATTATCTGCCCCATCAATATTGGTTAAAAGTTACTATCATTACAGCCAGAGCAGTTTGACCTGGACCTCAGAAATCCTGACAGTGGGCTTATAGGAACATCTTGTTCCTATCAACTTGACTTTGAAAATTGGACCTAATCCACTTTTCACAACTGAATATACAGATAGCTTACAATTACTACAGATTTTAAAATACTCTCTACCACATTAATGAAATGTCAGTTCCAGGCACAATGGAAAAAACACCATCTGTGAAATGAATTGACTCTTTATGACAGCCCTTAGATGTTCTTAACATTTTTGAATGTCTTCTTCTTTAGGTTATTTTCCTGGTTAAGGCATCTGATAGAATGTTACGAATATATATGAAATTGCAATTATGTTTTTTATATGTTAATATAAAAACTTTTGGGGTTTACCCCTTTGCATTATAGAATGCCCATTGTCGGGGTGCCTGGGTGGCTCGGTGGGTTAAGCCTTTGCCTTCGGCTTAGATCATGATCCCAGGGTCCTGGGATCGAGCCCCGCATTGGGCTCTCTGCTTAGCGGGGAGCCTGCTTCCTTCTCTCTCTCTCTGCCTACTTGTGATCTCTGTCTATCAAATAAATAACTAAAATCTTAGAATGCCCATTGTCATAGGTAGCTGAGAATGGTCTTTTAACTCTCCTAACATTTTTTCCCTTCAATACTCAAAATAAGTCCAGATATGTTTAATTATTCATATAAGTATTCCTTAACCTAAAATTCTAATAAATTTAGAAGTATTATGATAATGTAAATGTAGTGCATTCTAAATTTTTTCTTTGGTTCTACTGTATAGGTATTCCAGGTATTGAATGAAAAGAAACAGATACATGCCATAAAATATGTGAACTTAGAAGAAGCAGATAATCAAACAATTGAGAGTTACCGGAATGAAATTGCTTACTTAAATAAACTACAGCAACACAGTGATAAGATCATCCGACTTTATGATTAGTAAGAATTTTTTTAATTTGAAAAGAAAACTATTCTTGGTATAATTCTTTAGAATTAGTGAATCTTAATAGTATAACCTAACCATGTATTGTTTTGGATTTTTAATTTGTTTTTAATGGCAGTGAAATCACGGACCAGTACATTTACATGGTAATGGAGTGTGGAAATATTGACCTAAATAGTTGGCTTAAAAAGAAAAAATCCATCAATCCATGGGAACGCAAAAGTTACTGGAAAAATATGTTGGAGGCAGTTTACACAATTCATCAACATGGTATTTTAAAATCTCTTCTTATGCAGCGTTTATAATAATCATTAATATTGTCATCTTAGAGAAATACACCATTAATTTTTAGGTATTTGTTATTGGCACCTTTAGACAAGATAAATATTTGGAAGCTCATTTAAAGATGAAGGGACAAAACACCATTTTTTTTTAAAAGATTTTATTTATTAGACAGAGATCACAAGTAGGCAGACAGGAAGGCAGAGAGAGAGAGTAGAGGAAGTGGGCTCCCCACTGAGCAGAGTGCCTAATGCGGGGCTCGATCCCAGGACCCTGAGATCATGACCTGAGCTGAAGGCAGAGGCTTTAACCCATTGAGCCACCAAGGTGCCCCCAAAAACCATTTCTTTAAAGCATATTTTACCAAAGGATATAGTGCATGAACTTAAGTCCCCACAGCCGTAATGTATCCATAATGCAAAATATACCAATATCTTTTTTTTTTTTTTAAGATTTTGTATATTTTTTTGACACAGAGATCACAAGTAGGCAGAGAGGCAGGCAGAGAGAAGGGGAAGCAGGCTCCTCGCTGAGCAGAGAGCCTGATGTGGGGCTCGATCCCAGGACCCTGAGATCATGACCTGAGCTGAAGGCAGAAGCCTCTGCCCAATTTATCCCCTCCCCTTAACCCACTGAGCCACCCAGGCCCCCCCCCAATATGTTTATTAGTATTAACATAGTCCATTATCCTGGGTCTCCAAGTAGTTCACGATAGCAAATCTGAGACTTTGGGGTTTGGGCATCTCAAAAATCTGAGATGTTTATTTCTCATTCTCTTGGTCATTTTGTATTGTGTACCCTGTGTGGGAGTTAGTTTTATTCTTTTTCAATTGTTAGCCCTAAGTTTTTTTTTGCTTTTTTTTTGTCTGTTTGTTTGTTTACTTTACTTGGACTAGGTTCTTTTTAGTACTTCTCTGCCTTTACTGTATCCTTTTTAAAAAAATAACATTTAACTTAGATAATTGTAATTTTTTTCCCCTCATGTCTCCTGTAAATTAAAAGATAATTCACCAGTGATTAAGATCGAGGTTGTAGGGATTAGGGTCTTAACACCTGGCAGTATAATTTACGATGTTATATAGTAGTTGGTGAATCACAGTGGTTTTAAGATCATTAACTCTGGGGACGCCTGGGTGGCTCAGTTGGTTAAGCGGCTCCCTTCGGCTCAGGTCATGATCCCAGCGTCCTGGGATCGAGTCCCACATTGGGCTCCTTGCTTGGCAGGGAGCCTGCTTCTCCCTCTGCCTCTGCCTGTTCTTGCTCTCTCTCACTCTTTCTCTGACAAATAAATAAATAAAATCTTAAAAAAAAAAAAAAAAAAATCATTGACTCTGAAGCCAGACTGCCTGGGTCAAGTTTGGCCTTATCACTCAGGCTATATGACCTTGAACAAATTACTCAAGCTCTTTGTCTTAGCTTCCTCTCTTAAAAGTGGGGATAATAATAGTACAGTAATTACCCAGTGCTGGTATGAAAATTAAGTGATTCAATCTAAGCAGCAAACTTAGAAGAGTATCTGGCACATAGCAGGTGCTGTTTCTTTTTAGAAAATATTAAAAATGAGCATTAAATTTGATTGACTAAAGGAATCAACTTGGCCAGTAGATTGTGAAACTTTTTTGTACTTACAATGTTTTACATTGTCTAATATTAACAATGGATTTTTATTCTGAAGGCATCGTTCACAGTGATCTGAAACCTGCTAATTTTCTGATAGTTGATGGAATGCTAAAGTTAATTGACTTTGGGATTGCAAACCAAATGCAACCAGATACAACAAGTATTGTTAAAGACTCTCAGGCAAGTGAATGGTTGGTTACCACACACTACGGTTCAATTCCTTTTTAACCCGTAAAGCATTTTGCTAACAGGGATTTTATTTTTTCCCTCCTCATTCTTCAAAGGATTTGAAACTTTTGTATAAGAATACTTTAAGAATCAAAACCATATTTAATATACTTTAGTATAGGAAGCCAATATCAGGTAGAAATAAATTGAGCAATTTTGAATGATTTTCCTATAGTTGAGGTAGAGAAGCAGTAATACCTATCTTGGAGATCATCTTGGTCATGATCTTGAGTTCACCTGAAACTGTCTCAGAAATACCTGGTAATAACCAAAGAGGAAATTTCAGTTACATATTTTTCATTGTCTGTGAGGTAAGATTATTTCATTCTTCTGAAGAAGTAAAGCTTTTCCTATCACTTGCATTTGAAAAAATTCTTTTTTTTAGTAACTTTTTTAAAGTTTTATTATTTCAGAGAGAGAGCGAGCAAGCAGCAAGCGCAAGTGAGGGGAAAGGCAGAGAGAGAAAGAGAGAAAATCCTTAAGCAAATTCCCCGATGAATGGGAAGCTTGATCCCAGGACCCTGAGTTCATGACATGAGCAGAAATCTGGAGATGGCCACTTAACTGACTGAGACACTCACGCTCCCCTGAAAAAATTTCTCAAGTGGGCCTTTATATTGGAAACACCACAGTGAATACAGTACCCAACTGCATTTTTCTGATAGGATATGCAGTCACAAACTTAATAAATTTGTCCCCATAAAAACTAAGGTGATGACACCAAAAAATAACTAAAAATAATCCTGCTTGGAGCCAAGATGATGTATTCCAAATATGCAGATTTTTGATGTGAATCTACCATAATCCTTTAAGTAAAACTAGACGTTTTTTAGGAGGAATAGATGGACAGCATGCCCTTGAAAAAATTCTATTTGACAGTGACTTCTCTTTGTATTATAAATGTGGCTGAACATTGGAGCTCCTGGGTGGCTTAGTTGGCTAAGTGTTCGACTGTTGGTTTCAGCTCACATTGTGATCTCAGGGTCATGGGATGGAGCCCTACGTCAGGCTCCCTGCTCAATGGGGAATCTGCTGCTCTTGGTCTCCTGCCCCTCCCCCTGCTCATGTCCTCACATGCATGCAAGCATGCTCTCTCTCTAACATAAATAAATAAATCTTTAAAAAATATACGGCTGAACATTTAGTTGTAAATCAGCTTGAAGATATCCTCTATGGCAAGGTTCTAAATACAGATATTCTGTGCTTGAAAACAGAATCATTTGTTTTAAAATAAAATAAATGCCTTATAAGGTTGGCATAATCTGTGGAAGCTCTTGCATGATTTATATACCTGCCCCATCTCACTCTGGACATGGGTCCAGGGAATACTTGGAGACATATCTAGAATTTTGATAAGTTGCTTGGTTGATATTTTTTTTTTTAAGAAAAGCATTTTGGGTCTATTCCAGCACAGAAATGAGTGATTGATGTTAATTACTTCAAAGTTTATGACTTTTAATATAATTTTAGCATCGATAGTTTTTATGATAGTTACTCTTCATCATCACAGAAAAAGCTCAGCATTCTGAAAGGAATAACTTTTCTGATTATGAATCCAATTTGCTAGAGTTGTGAAGAAATCTATGTCCTAATATCCTTGTCATTTACTTGAGTTTTTAAAAACTTACTGCAATATTTGTAATCATTCACGTTTCCAAGAGTCTAACATTTGTTTTTTTAAAAAAATCGAAGGCAAAATAAAGTATTTTCATTGATTTGTGTTTTCTATGATTTGGCATACAGGTTGGTACAGTTAATTATATGCCACCAGAAGCAATCAAAGATATGTCTTCCTCAAGAGAGAATGGGAAATCCAAGTCAAAGGTACTACGAGGGTTATTTACATCCCATTTATTGGACATCAATAGGGAGTGGGCTATACTCTGATTAAACTTAACAGCTAACTCAAAGTTGCTTAAGTTCTAAAACTTTTTAGGCCATTATAGAGACCTTGCTTTCTTAAGCAAATTGTCATGGGATTCAATTTCACTGTTATTTATTGATTTGAGACTGTTCTTTTACTATTGTGCTTTTATGATGTCTCAACAGCGTGCTCCGATAAGAAATGTTGCCAGGATATTTATAGGTTTTAAAATTAAAAGTAGAAATTAAGATTAAATTACCTCTGATTTGGACACCTTAAATGGTATTGAATTGATAATGTTTGAAGTCTTTTGTTTCTTCTTTGGTTCTTATATTTTTATCTCTTACCATTTATTTATTTGTGAATTCTGCATTACCAAGTATAAATCTCGTCTGTAATTTTTTTCCCAGCTTGCCACAGGCTACTTTCCTACTTATCTTATTTCACCACCTCAGAGCTTTGTGTTAGCTTCATTAGTGTCCCTTGTTGAGCTCCTTTTGCCTGCCAGGATGCCTCTGGCTTCCAAACTAATCCTTCCTCCTCTGGAACAGTGTCACACTGTGTGTGCAAGCACATGTTGTTGTCCAGGGACCTGCAATCAAGCAATAGATCAACCTCTTCATTAACAAATATCTTTGTGACTTAACTTGCCTACTTTCTTCATCTATAAATTAAGTTTACAAACAGTACCATTAGACTAATTGAGGGGCACCTAGGTGGCTCAGTCGGTTAAGCGTCGGACTCTTGGATTTTGGCTCAGGTGATGATATCAGCAGGGTCCTGAGATTGAGCGCATGCGCCACCCCCCCACCCCAGTCAGGCTCTGCATTTGCATCTCTCTTTCCCTCTCCCTCTGCCCCTTCTGCTCTCACACGTGGTGTGTGCTTTCTCTTTCTCTCAGAATAAATAAATAAATCTTTAAAAAAATAAATAAAAAAAGTAATTGAAGATTAAATAAGAAAGAATATAAATCAATATATTATCTAGTTCAAAATAATTGCTTAATGAATGTGTAATAACTAATTGTATTTTCTGTCCTAGAAAGTTGTGCCTTCTAAATATCTTCTCAGGGGGGCCTGGGTGGCTCAGTCATTAGCGTCTACCTTGGGCTCAGGTCATGACCTCAGGGTCCTGGGATCAAGCCCCGCATGGGGTTCCCTGCTCAGCGGGAGGCTTGCTTCTCCTTCTCCCACTCCTGCTTGTGTTCCCTCTCTCACTGTGTCTCTCTCTGTGAAAAAGATAAATAAAATCTTTAAATAAATAAATATCTTCTCAAATAACTGGTATAACATTATGTCAAATAGTCTCATAAAATTCTTTTTATATCTTTTTAGCTTCCCCTTTTAATACTTAGATTTGTTGTCTTTTTTCTTCTTGGTTAGACTTACTAAGGTTTTGTTAATCTTAAAAAACAAAAGTCTTTATTCTGTTTTCACTTGTTCTCTAATTAGTTTCTGCTTTTATTTTTATTATTTTTATTTACTTCAGGTTTCTTTTTCTTTTTTTCTAGTCTCTGGGATTTTTTTTTTAAAAGAATTTATTTATTTGACACAGAGAGAGAGAGAGAGCGTGCACGTGCGCATAAGCCGGGGGAGCAGCAGGCAAAGAAAGAGGGAGAAGAGAAACAGGCTCACTACTGAGCAAAGAGCCATTGTGGGGCTAGATCCCAGAACACTGGGATCATGACTTGAGCCAAAGGCAGACTCTTAACCTACTGGGCCACCCAGGTGCCCCTCTAGTTTCTGGACTTAAGTAATTGCTAATTTAATTTTTGTAATCTTTTTAATTAAAACGAATTTTTACTTTGAGTTTTACTTTAAATTCTACCTATACATCTTTTGTAGTGTTTCTTATTTTCATTAACTTCTAAAATGAGCAATTTTAGTTTTAAAATACTATAGTTTAAAAACTATTTAGTTTTAAAATACTATAAAAAAGAATTTTTTTAAATAAGATTTATTTTGAATTGCATATGGAGTTCAGATTTTTCAGTTATCAACTCAGTGCTTTAATATTATGAGTAAATCTCCAGTCATTTGAAACACCTGCTATCCAGTGGCCTTAGTGATTCTGAATAGAAGACAAATTTTTTATCTCAACGTGTGAGGTAATCCCTCCTGGTAAAGAGTTCAGACCCCTCCCAGTCTAGCTCTGTTCTCAAATTGCTTTCCATTGAATATCTGTTGGCTGTTTGGAGTTTCTGTTCTGAGATCTATCAGGCACATTCACTATTTCCCTCTGCTTTCTGTTTCAGCTACTTCTACCATTCAGTTTTTGTGGCTGTTGGTAGTTTGTCTCCATTCATATTCTGGGGTTCATGAGTAGTTTTTCACTTAGTTTTGTTGTAAATATTTTCTGTATGTATATGGTTTTGCTACCAGACTTCTCTATTTTATCTGGGGATTTGGACAGATTGAAAAGCGATGCTGTGATCTAAAAAGTAAAACAAATAAACAAAAGAACAGAGTCATACATAGAACAGTGATGGTTGCCAGAGGGGAGGAGGCTAAGAGATTGGGCAAAATGGGTGAAGAGGAGTGGGAGGTACAGGCCTCCATTTACAGAATGCGTAAGTCAGGGGATGAAAGGCACAGCACAGAGAAGAGTCAGTGGTATTGTAACAGCTGTGTGATGACAGGTGGTATCCACACTTAAGGTGAGCATAACATAGTATGCTGAGTTGTCAAATCACTATGTTGTACACCTGAAACTAATGTAACATGTGTCAACCATACATCAATTAAAGAAATAAATAAGAACAACTATGTTGCCACAGCCACTGCCATTTATCCATAATTTGAAATCCTTTTAAATCCATGATTTATTTAGAAATAGATTTAATTTCCAGATGGTTAAGTTGGAAGAGGGTTTTTAATTATTATTAATTCATTTTTAGTTTTCTTTGTGTTCAGATAGTGGGATCTGTTTTATCTGCCATTTTCTGAAAGGCATGTGAAAATTTCTCTACCACTCCCTCCAAGAGAATTTAATATAGTTTTTACTTAATATAGTTCTATTGAATGTAGTTTCAATGCATAGATGTTTGTGACTATCCTCTCCTCTTAGTTGGTTGTACCTTTTATCATTTTAAAATGGCTTTTCCACTTTTAGAAGTATTCTGCTATGTTCTTATTCTCTTTTTCTAATGTTAATATTCCTATTCTGCTTCCCTCCCTTTTTTTTGCATTTGGTTATGTGTCCATTTTTTTTCTTTTTTCCTCATTTGGTTTAGATGAATCTTTTTTGACAGCATATAGATTTTGTTTCAATGTATATTTGAGTATCTACCTTTTAAAAGGGATTTAACCCTTCTCATTTATTATGCCCACTTCTGTTTTATCTTATTCTGTTCTTTTTAAAGTCAAAATGATGATTGTTTTAATATTGCATTATTTCTAATGAGAGTAATGCAAAGAACACTTAATAGTAAGTAACATTCCTTGATTACTTACTATACTCAGAAATTACTCTCTATGGTTATACATATCTCATGGTTATATCATTCATTTAATGCCCATGACAATGTACTTTTATTATTTCTATTTTAGAGGTGAGGAAATGGATCTACATAGAATTACTAGCCAGTAATAAGGCCAGGAATCAAATCTAGCCCCGCCTGGCTCTACATGTATTCTTGGGTTTAGGATAGCTCAACTTAACCTTTTTTAAAAAAAAATCTATGCATACTTATATGTTATGAATTTATATAAAAATTTATCCTAATCCTGGGGCATGTGGGTGGCTTAATCAGGTAAGTGTCTGAGTCTTGATTTCGACTCAAGTCATGATCTCCCTCAGTGGTGAGATCAAGCCCTGCCTTGTGCTTAGCACAGAGTCTCCTTGGGATTCCCTCTCTCTCTCTCTCTGCCTCTGCTCCTCCCCCCCGCTCTCACCTTTTTGATCTCTCGCTAATAAATATTAAAAATTATTTATTGTAATCCAATAATTTTGGAGAAAACAAGTAAATTTAAAACTTGCAGTTTTTTAGTTTAATATTTTCACAAGCCAACAAGAACATAATATGTTTCAGTTGAAATATTTTAATTATGAGTTTGTTAAGAGACTTAAAGGAAAGCTCATCTCTTAATAAAATAACCAAATATAACAACTAAATATATATACTAACCAAATATAACAACTATATAAAACTAGAAAAAGATATTTTTTCATGTAAATCTAATCTAGTACTTGCCCATTCATTGAGGTTTAGTTATTATTTTAAATGTTAGGGATTTTATGTGAACATGTGTGTATAAAATATTCTTACATATAATTTTATGTTAAGATTATAGCAACTTAGTATTCTTTTTTTTTTTTTTTTTTTTTTTTTTTTTTTTTTTTTCTTTTTCCTCCTAACTAGATAAGCCCCAAAAGTGATGTTTGGTCCTTAGGTTGCATTTTGTACTATATGACTTATGGGAAGACACCATTTCAGCATATAATTAATCAGATTTCTAAATTACATGCCATAATCGACCCTAATCATGAAATCGAATTTCCTGATATTCCAGAGAAAGATCTTCAAGATGTGTTAAAGGTAACATTAATAGTAAATGAATATAGAAGAATAATATTTCATATACTCAAATTATTTGCTTAGAAGAAATAGTTGAACTCACTGGAATTATGTAACTGGCTTAGATAGATATATCTGGTCTATTGAAAGGAATTCCTGAATGAATTACTTTTTAAGTCATGATAAGTTCACTTTGAAGGTGTTTTAAAACTTACGAATACTTGGGGATTTTGCAAAAATGACTTGTGAAATAATCTTGTTACTTCTGAGTAGGCTATCTAGAAAGCAACTTCTGTGGTATGATACAATCTTGAATAACACTTTATATCAATATTACATAAGAAAACTTGATTGTTTTTTAATTCTTATTTTTATAGTGTTGTCTAATAAGGGACCCTAAGGAGAGGATATCCATTTCTGAGCTTCTGACACATCCATATGTTCAAATTCAAACTCACCCAGGTACTTCTTTGAAAATCAGTTTATTAGTAACTACTAATACAAAGAGATGTCTAGCTATAATAAAAAACAGAATATGAAATGGCTTCTCATTCCCAGCCTGCCTCCTTCCATAAGGAAGTTCCTTTTATGCTAAAATACTAACAATAATGAAATTCCTTTTTTTTACTTGCTGACATTCATATTTACTTATCCTAGGTAAGTGCTTTGTTTAGAAGCCAGTTATTGTGCTGTTAACCAGAATGTATTTGTATTTGATTTTATATTTTTTATTGGTATGGGCATGTTACTGATTATATTTTTTGGCAGGTAACCAGATGGCTAAGGGCACCACTGAAGAAATGAAATATGTTCTGGGCCAACTCGTTGGTCTGAATTCTCCTAACTCCATTTTGAAAGCTGCTAAAGTAAGAATGTCTATTCTCTTTCTACATTACTTTTAAATGTTTTGTATAGTTTAGTGAATAAGACACTTAGGAAATCCAAAGAAAAATTGGTCTAATCATCACATCAACTATGAAGCATATTTCTACATTTAAATACTTAATGTGTGCTTTTTGACAAATATAGAGCTTGTTGATTTACATTCTTATTCTGCAGACAGCATAATTGAAAGTATTTTGTCATATTAGATACATTCCTAAAATTGCTGTCAAATCTCAACTGGAATAAATTTCATAAGGAATTTGTCATTTAAATCAACAACATTTTTAACACAGCTTTTGAATTAATTTCTTCTAGTCATTTTTTTTTTCCAGAAGGCATCTTGGAGAACTTCTGATTTTGTTATATGTAATGGCTTAAAGCTGTATACAGCAGTCAGAACATTTCTCAGAGCAAATGTCTCAGACCTTCCATTCAGCCTCCCAGTGTTTATTTCTAGCTATACCACCATTTTTTAATCTCGTTGCCATCACACCCCTAGTCAAATCTAGAACCCTATATATATTAAATCAGTGTCTTTACCAATTCAAACTGGACAAAATTTGTTTTATAATTTTACTCTATTTCATATCTCCATGTTTTAAATTTCTTACCAGTATATTATTTAGGGCCTTTTATAAATAAAATTGAAATGAATTATCTTTACTACTAAGGTTATGTTATGTGTTCCTTCAGGGTAGAGATGTGTGTTATCTTTATAAAGGTTGACTTAGTCTTTAGTCTTTTAAAATATGTAGATTTTAATATAGCTAATTCTGTTTTTATATAACAATTTATTTTTTTAAGGTCAACTGTTTATTAGTTGAAATATCATCTGATATACATCTGATGAGTGTATTTTAAGGTGTAGCAATTTATCTAAGACTGGCTTTATTTAAGAAAAAATATGGGAGAGTAAGGCCTTTAAGATGTATATATATGCTTATTAATGACTATGTTACATTTCTTTTATAGAATGATGGAGCTGTATATCATGATAGTCGATTCTTAGGTCGAGCTAGGTGTTTACTATTCTTAATTATCTTCAGTCATTTATAAAATAATTTTCTAGCTTTAAGAATAAGAGAGAAATTCATTACATATTAGAATATATGTAGTTATCTTTACTCATCTGATAATACATTGAATTTTAGAAGTTACAAAACAGGTGTGTGTTTTTCATTTCAGACTTTATATGACCGCTATAGTAGTGGTGAAAGTCATGATTCCTCTTCATCCAAGATTTTTGAAAAAAAAATGGAGAAAAAATGATTTGCAGCTACTCATAAATTGTCAGATATCACCTATAAAATATATTGGACTATTGTACTCTTGATTCTCTGTGGAAATCTGCTTTTAAAGACAACTTCACCCTAAGATGTCAATGGCAGAAAAATTCAGTGCATTAAACTCAAAAGAAAACTGTAAAAATAATAACCACTAATGATACTGTATATATTAAGTTGTTTTCTCTTATTCTTTCCTGTAAATCTACTCTATTTGATACCATTTCACATTTAGAGTAGTGGGTGAACAACTGAAATATATTCTGAAGAACTATGTAAATAAAGCTTTGTAGGATAAAATGACACTAAAATGTAAAAATTGTATAATTATTTTCTTTAAGCAAATGTACTGCTAGTGTGGCAGCATAATTCTTAATAAAAATTGAATTAAGGGGAGACACAAGAGTAGAATTTAGTAAATGAACTTCAAGAAGAAAATTCCAAAGGGTTTGAATTCTAAAATAGATTTCCTAATTGCTTTATGGTACTGATACAGTCCAGAGTTTTAGGGCTGTACTTTGATGATTCTTTTAATTCTCTCTGATTCTTCATGATATCTGTTGCTTAGTGTTTAGAGTATCATACTGGCTTTTCATTTTTTAATTTTATTTATTTATTTTTAAAGATTTTATTTACTTATTTGACAGAGAGAGGCACAGTGAGAGAGGGAATGCAAGCAGGGGGAGTGGGAGAGGGAGAGAGAGGCTTCCCGCAGAGAAGGGAGCCTGATGTGGGGCTTGACCCCAGGACCCTGGGATTATGACCTGAAGGCAGACGTTTAACAAGTGAGCCACCCAGGCGCCCCTTTCATGCTGGCTTCTGTGGTATAAGTTATATAGGACATGCCCTCACTATGTGACTTGCTTGGTAATTATAAATGTAGTCTCAGAGTCTTCAGTACTGAATCTAGTAGACTTTGCTCCCAGCCCCTTTTCTTTTTTTTTTTTAGATTTCAATAAACCTTTTTAAAAATTAAGCCTTTTAGATCTGGTTTAGGTTCACAGCAAAATTGAGGGGAATATATAGAGATTTCCTATATAGCCCTCGCCCCCATACATGCACAGTCTCCGTCATTATCAGCATCCCCCACAAGACTGGTACATTTGTTAAAAATAATGAACCTACACTGACACACCATAATAATCACCCAAAGTCTGTAGTTTACATACAGTTCAGTCTTGGTGGTGTATGTTCTATATGTTTGGACAAATGTATGATGACAAGTTTCCATCATAATACTATCATAGAGTATTTTCGTTGCCCTAAAAGTCTTCTGTACTCCTCTTATTCACCTGTCCCCTACCCCATAATCCCTGGCTATCACTGATCTTCTAATTGTCTCAATAGTTTTGCCTCTTCCAGAACATTATATAGTTGGAGTTATAAAGTAGGTAGCCTTTTCAGATTAGTTTCTTTCACTTAGAAAAATTCCTCCAGTTCTTTTCAGTGCCTAGTAATATTCTATTGTATGGAAGTACCACAGTTTATCCATTACCTACTGTAGGTCATCTTGATTGCTTCCAGATTTTGGCAATTATGAATAAAGCTGCTCTAATCTGTGTAGAGGTTTTCAACTCCCCAAGGAGCATGTTTGATGTATTGATGGTAAGAGTATCTTGAGTTTCGTAAGAAACTGCCAAACTGTCTTCCAGAGTGGCTATACCATTTTGCATTCCTTTCAGCAGTAAATGAAAGTTCTGTTGCTCCAGTTCCTTACCAGAGTTTGGAGTTGTCAGTGTTCCAGATTTTGGCCATTCTAATAGGTATGGAGTAGTATGTAATTGTTCTTTTTGTTTACATTTCCGTGATGACACATGATGTATAATATCTTTTCCTATGCTTATTTGCGAGCTGATACCATCTTTGATGAGATGTCTTTGGCTTATTTTTTAAATTGGGTTGTTTGTTTGTTTGTTTGTTTGTTTAAAGATTTTATTTATTTATTTGACAGACAGAGGCAGACAGAGAGAGAGAGGGAAGTAGACTCCCTGCTGAGCAGAGAGCCTGATGTGGGACTTGATCCCAGGACCCTGAGATCATGACCTGAGCCGAAGGCAGCGGCTTACCCCACTGAGCCACCCAGGCGCCCAATTGGGTTGTTTGTTTTAAGTTAGTTTTAAAATTCTTCATATATTTTGGATAGCAGTCCTTTATCAGATGTCTTTTTGCAAATATTCTTTTCTCAGTCTGTGTCTTGTCTTCTCATTTTCTTGATACTGTCTTTCATAGTGCAGAAGTTTTTCATCTCAACCTACTCTGCCACCCAGGTGACTTGCTGTATGTTTTTTTATAGATACTCTAAGTTGAGGAAGTTCCCCTTTATTCTTAGTTTCCTGAGAGTTTATCTTGAATAGATGTTAGATTTTGTCAGTTGCTTTCTCTGGATCTATTAATAATGGTCATGTGAATTTTCTTTTGTAGCCTGTTGTTATGATTGATTACATTGATTTTTGAATGTTGCACCAGCCTAGACTACTTGCGATAAAGCTCACTTATTGGTGGTGTACAATTCCTTTAATACATTGTTGAATTTGATTTGCTATTATTTTACTGAAGATTTTCACATCTATATTCATGAGAGATATTTGTTTTCCTGAAATATCTTTGGTTTTGATATTAGGGTAATGCTGGCCTCATAGCATGAGTTAGGAAGTATTCCTTCTACTTCTCTCCTCTGAAAGAGCTTGTAGAGAATTCATATAATTTCTTCCTTAAATATTTGGTAGAATTCACCAGGGAATCCCTGTGGACCTGGGAACCCATTTGGAAGGTAATGAATTATTGATTCAATTTCTTTAAGATAGAAACCTATTCAGGTTGTTTTTTTTTTTTTTTAAGGTTTTACTTTGAGAGAGGGAGAAAGAGAGAGAGAGCATGACAGCTAGGGAGGACAGAGGGAGAAGCAGACTCCCCACTGAACAGGGAGCCCAATGCGGGCCTCGATCCCAGGATCCTAGGATCATGATCTGAGCTGAAGGCAGATGCTTAACCTGCTGACCCACCCAGGCACCCTGTTTATTCTTGTGTGAGTTTTGGCAAATTGTGTTTTTTAAGAAACTGGCCCATTTCACCTAGTTTATCAAATTCGTGAGCATAGAGATGTTCACAGTAGTTCTTTAGTATCCTTTTAATGTCTATAGAATCTATAGTTATATCCTTTTTTTTCTACTATAGTAATTTGTGTCCTCTCTTTTTTTCTTTAGTCTGACTAGAGGCTTATTGATTTTATCTTTTCAGAGTCGGTTTTGTGTTTCATGATTTTTCTCTATTGATTAACTGTTTTCAGTTTCTTCTATTTCTGCTCTAATCCTTTTCTTTTTTCATGTTTATTAGTTACTTTCAAAAAAATTTTTTTTCAGTGATCCAAAATTCATTGTTTATGCACCACACCCAGTGCTCCATGCAATACATACCCCCTTTAATACCCACCACCAGGCTCACCCAACCCCCCACCCACCTCCCCTCCAAAACCCTATTTCTTTCTCAGAGTCCACAGTTTTTCATGGTTTGTCTCCCCCATCCGATTTCCCCCAACTCACTTCTCCTCTCCTTCTCCCAATGTCCTCCGTGTTATTCCTTATACTCTAAAAGTAAGTAAAACCGTATGATAATTGACTCTGCTTGACTTCTCTAATTCCTATTATTTTTTCTTCTTACTTTGGATTTTCTTCTTACTTTGGATTTAGTTTGTCCCTTTTTTTTCTTCTTACTTTGGATTTAGTTTGTCCCTTTTTTAGTTTCCTAGAGTAGAAACTTAGATAATTGATGATAATTGATTATAGAACTTCTTTTCTAATATATGTATTCAGTGCTATAAATTTTTCTACATGTACTGCTTTTGCTGCATCCCACAAATTTAAGTTGTGTTTTCCTTATTTATTTATTCAAAGTACTTTTTAATTTCTCTTGAGGGTATGACTACCAGAAGGCAGAAATCATAACAGGCTATCTTTGAGGCTCCCTACTACTAAATGTTAGCTCTTTTTATGATTATTTTTTTCCTATTTTTTAAAGTTTATCCTTAGGAGGGACGCCTGGGTGGCTCATTTGGCTGGGCGACTGCCTTCGTCTCAGGTCATGATCCTGGAGTCCTGGGATCAAGTTCCGCATCAGGCTCCCTGCTTGGCAGGGAGTCTGCTTCTCCCTCTGACCCTCCCGCTTCTCATGCTCGCTCGCTCGCTCTCTCTCTCATTCTCTCTCTCTCTCAAATAAATAAATAAAATCTTTTAAAAAAGTTTATCCTGGGGCGCCTGGGTGGCTCAGTGGGTTAAAGCCTCTGCCGTCAGCTCAAGTCATGATTCCAGGGTCCTGGGATCGAGCCCCGCATCCGGCTCTCTGCTTGGCAGGGAGCCTGCTTCCTCCTCTCTCTCTCTGCCTGCCTCTCTGCCTACTTGTGATTTCTGTCTGTCAAATAAGTAAATAAAATATTAAAAAAAAAAAAAAAAGTTTATCCTTAGGAGGGTTGATCTAAATTACCTTTCCTTTGTTCATGTGATAAAAATAATTTTATCACGTGTGTATATGTGTTTTTGAACAAAATGTTGGTGTCTTGTATTTAGTCTGTTTTTTAAAAATCTGATATTCTGTGCAAAAATAACTCCTAACCAGAAACCTATTTTCTGTTATGTTAAATGGAAAAATTACAATGTATTTCATGTTTCCTAAAACAATAAAAACACTCTTAGGTAAAGGACAAGCTATCAAGTTAACATGACAATATATAAATATGTTTAAAATACTACTTTTTGGGATGCCTGGGTGGCTCAGTTGGTTAAGCGGCTGCCTTCGGCTCAGGTCATGATCCCAGCATCCTGGGATCGAGTCCCACATTGGGCTCCTTGCTCAGCAGGGAGCCTGCTTCTCCCTCTGCCTCTGCTTGCCATTCTGTCTGCCTGTGCTCGCTCTCGCTCTCGCTCTCTCTGACAATAAATAAAATCTTGAAAAAAAAAAAAAACCAACTTTAAAAAAATACTACTTTTTGCTTGCTAAGTTATGTTTATTTTTGCCTTATGTATTTTAAGGCTGTTTCACTAGGTGCAGGCAAACTTAGAGTTTTTTTTTATCTTCATGGTTAAGTATCATGTTTACCATTTACCATTTCATAGGGATCTTTAATTTCGGAATAGGTATTTATTTCTTCTAAATGTGGCGTTTTCTGGTTTCTGGCTTTGGTTAATAGTCCCTGGTATGTGAGTGTAATTACAATTCAACACTTTTATGGCCTTTTAGGAATATCCCTTGTAAATAACATACCTGAATTTTACTTTATATCCAGTCACTTGTAATTTGTCTCTTTTTTTGCCTGACAAATTTAATCTATTAATATTTGTTATGATTATAGTAAATTTGTTTCTGCCATCATATATTTGGATTTCTATTTAATCCACTTATATTCTTCTTTTATTCTTTGCTTGCTCCTCCCCTCTTTCTTTTTTTTCTTCTTTTAGTTTTGTGTTTGTTTTTCTTTTCTTTGGCTTAGAAAGTTTAGAGTCTTGGAGGTTTTTTGGTTTGATTTTTAGTAATTAGTCTTAAATTTTACCAAGTTATTTAGCTTGACAAAGAATCAAGTTAAATAAGTAACTCAACCAAACCGTTAAGATTTTAATGTATTTTAACTATATTACCAGAACTTGTCTGACACCTATGGTGTATTTTAGTTTTATTCTATTATAATCCCACAGATTATTATTATCATTATATACAGAAATACTTATTTAGATTCACAGAAACATTTACCGTTTTATATAATCCTTGTATCTAAAATTAGCTTTTGAGAGGATTTCCTCTCTTAAAAGTATGCTTTTTAAAAATTCCTTTAGCAAAGATCCATTGATAGTGAAAATCTTTTTGGTTATTTGAAAACGTTTTAAATTCACTCATTTTCATGATTTTTTTTCAGGGTCTATCCATCTGTTATTTCTTTATAAAAGATCTGCCTTTTTCCTCTGGCTACTTTGAAGATCTAAGCTCTTTGATATGCTGTTTCACTAAATTATGTCTTGTCAATTGATTTTGTTTTGTTTTTAATACTTTGGTATATAATATGCTTTCCAAGTCTGTGGAATCATCTATCTTCTTGATTCTGAAAAATTCTCAGCCATTATCTCTTTAAATTTTTTTCAGTTTTAGAAATTTCATTTGGTTGTTTTTCAAACCTGTCTATTCTTCCTTGGAGGGTATTTTCTTCCTCTTCAAATGTGTGATTCTACCATTTGTTTCTTTGGTCATTTCACGTGGAACAATTTTATATTCCATATTTGCAATTCTAGTACTTCTTTTTTGTTTTCTGACTCTCCCATTGATTTCTTATCATGTTGGAAGTTTCTAAGACCCCCCAATTTTGATGATTTTTTGGGAAATTCAGAGGATTCAGTTATACTCATGGTGATGATTTATTATTAGTGAAAGGATGTAAAGCAAAATCAAAGAGAAAAAGGTGCATGAAGCAAAGTCTGTAGGAAACAAGCCACAAGCTTCCAAGCATCCTTTTCCAATGACTCACAAAGGATGCACTAAATTTCCTAGCCATAAGTTGTGACAAGACCTACAAAATGTTGTCTACCACAGAAGCTCATTAAAGACTTGTCATTCTGGGTGTTTTGGAGGGCTGGTCATGTACTCACCCTTTAACCTAACATGTACTCAAATTTTAGGTTCCCAGAAAGGAAGTGGGTTTTATCTAAAACTACATTGTTTGTACCTCACAGTTCAGGCACTGGAAAACACTCATTTAGGAAATGCTGGGAACCCTCCAGAAATTTGAGTTCTAGACTCTGGCCAAAGGCAAACTTCCAAGCAGACCTCTTTAAGAGTATCAGTTTCAGGCTTGCAATGTTTACACTTTACACTTCTTGTGAATTTGTTAGTCTTTGTTTATGTTATCTGATTTGTTTGTTCTCAATTATTGGAAATTCCAGAGGAAACCAGAGTTAACCTTAAAAAATAAAACTGCCAGTTGTTTTACTAGCAAAAGCTGGGTTTATTTGGGAATACCAGAGAACCACAATCTGGAACAAGCAAGTTACAGCAGAACTGTAGCCAAGTCCACAGAACAAAGCAGAGGAACACTTAAAGAGGAAAGGGGGACATTAGGAAGTCTGATATAAACAAAAATTCCATTGTGTTTAAGTGGCAGTTTGAAGTATAGTGACTTTTCATTGGCTGAGCTTGTTGCCTGGGAAAGGAGGAAAGCTTTTCTTTCTACTGGGATAGCAAAATAGTGCCTAAGTGCAAGATCCATCTCTTCCTGTTGGATCTGTAATTGACAACAGTGTTAGGGTATGAGAGCTCCCACTGGGAATCTCCTGACTCCATTCTAAATGGGATTTCCTTTTAATTTTCACATTAGCATATGCTATTACGTTAAACCAGTAACCGTATCAATCAGGTTAGGTTTTGCCATGGTAACAACCCTGAAAGATATCAGTAGCTTTAAACAATGAAATTTTATTTATTTTGTCTTTTTGCTTTTTTTTTTAAGATTTTTATTAATTTGTCAGAGAGAGAGTATGCATAAGCAGGGGGAAAGGCAGGCAGAGGGAGAAGCAGGCTCCCCCTTGAGCAAGGATCCCTGTGCAAGACTTGATCCCAAGACTCTGAGATTATGACCTGAGCCAAAGGCAGATGTTAAACCAACCAAGCCACCCAGGCATCCCTAAACAATGAAATTTTAGTTCTCACTAATCCCTGTGGAGGAGGGAGGAGATTGTAGCTCTGCTTTGCCATCACTCTTGGACCCAGGCTATCTGTTGCCTCACAATCTGTTTGCTGTGGCAGACAGAAAGGAAAAACATGATAGAGTTTCTTAAAAGTTACCACTTGGAAATGACATCCTTCTCACAATTCATTGGCTAAAGAAATTGTGTGGTTTAATGTAATGATTGTGCTAGAAAGAGGGCTAAAAATACATGATGAATGGCACTAATTAAAATTAAGAAGACACAGCAATACTCTTACTTTGCTTCAATCAGGGATTCTTACCCTATAGTTCAGGGCCTCCTAGGACTACTAGGTGTTGAATGACACAGGAAACAAAAGTATTCTGTTTTTCTTGCCATGACATTTTGGAGGATTTTTAACTGATGCTCTCTTCCCAGAGTAGTTACAAATAACTTTGGGATGCTCTCCATGGTTCTTCACCCTTCCTCTTTCTTCTTTTCTTCCATTCTGCTCTACTTGTCCCCTTTTACTGCCAGAAAGAGAATATATTGTATTGAAGAGCAAAATGTACTAGCAATTACATTACTTAGTTTTTTAGTAAAGTTTATTGGCTGTTCATAGAGATGTGTATCTATATATGGAATTAATATTTTACTGTTATTAGAAATCTACTAAATTAGATAGATAATATTTGAGAGAATAAGGTCAGAAAGCCCCTGTAGTCACAGGTGAAATGAGAAGGGGGTTATGGATGGTTGTTCACATTCTTGCTACTGCAAGAGGCAAGAACACAGTTGGGTTTCCATCAAGTGGAACACAAGATCCAACAGAAGCTCTGTTCCAGAGTCTCTATTTAGTTAAAAAACAAACAAACATGTACAAATGAGGGAAACAATAATTAGTCATGGAGCGCTGGCATGGACTAGCTAGCCCTACTCTGGAGAAGAATGGGAGTTTGGTGGTGGAGAATGGGGTGGTGTGAAGAGACACCTTTGGAGAAGAGTTAGGGATGCTGGGGCAGCATATTTGTGGAGGCTCTAGCATGTTGCCTTTGGTGGGACTCTGATCTGCCTCAGTAAACTTAGCACATTGCCTCCTCCATCTCATCCTGTTGGATAAATGGAAAGCAACCATGGATAGAGGCTTTTGCTTGTGAATCTTGCCACAGTGGTTTTTTTTTTTTTTAATGTTACTATCAAAGAAAAATAAGTCTCACTTTAATCTGTTTGAAAAGTATAACAAGTTAATCACTATTATCATTTGACATATTTGCATAACTGAGATAACATATTTATAATTTTATACTCTTTTTTTTTTTCCACCTACCTTTCTCAGGCATTTTCCTAAGTCATTTAAACCCTTCATAAATAAAAATCAAAATTTTCTTTTAGTAATATCCTATGATATGAATGTACAAGGATATTTCCCAATTTTTTTTTAAAGATTTTATTTATTTATTTGAGAGAGAGACGGAGAGAGCATGAGCAAGGAGAAGGTCAGAGGGAGAAGCAGACTCCCCGTGGAACTGGGAGCCCGATGCGGGACTCGATCCCGGAACTCCGGGATCATGACCTGAGCTGAAGGCAGTCGTCCAACCAACTGAGCCACCCAGGCGTCCCAATATTTCCCAATTTTTAAATTTTGTATATAATTCGGAATTAATGGAAATGGAAGTTAATATTTGTCCTAAAATGTAGCTAATAACAGAAATCCACAGATAAATAGATATCATGATACCATCATAGGATTTTTTTTAAATTATCAACAATTTGATATTAGATTTGGCAATTGAAATTTAAGTTTACATTTAAGATATCCCTAGTGTGTGGCAGCATTAAACAATATTTTAGGGAGGAGATAAAGACTGTCTAACAAGAAAGTTCTGCTGATTCCACTTTCAAGATACAGCTAGACTTCGGTCCTCACCACCAGCACGTACATCACCTTTCCTCACTGTTCTCTCTGCTTCCACTCTTGTCCTTACATATTCTGCTCTTTATAGGTTAGCGAGAGCGACTTGCTCCTGTATGAGTTAGGGCACTTTGCTCCTCTGTTTGATTCCTTCCAAATGACTCCCATCTGATTCAGAGGAAATGCCCAAGTCCTTGGAGAATAGTTTTCCTGCTGTATGTAGCCATATCTTGAAGGCAGTAGGCACTCTCCTACCTTATGGCCTTTGGGCTGCTGTTCCCTCTTCCAGAATGCTTTTTCCTCAGTAGTCACTAGGCTTGTTTCCTCATCATCTTATGTTTGTTCAAAGAGTCATTTTCCTAGTAAGACCTTCTTTAAATAACATATTTAAAATCATAATCCCCCTGCCCCTCTATATCATAATTCTCTTCCTTGTTGCTTTATTGTTTTTTGTAGGATTTATCCTTCTAACATTCTCTATAATTGAGTTAGGTATGTTTTTGTTTTGTTTTGCTTTTTTTTACCACTTATTCCCTCTCTCTCCGTTATAATACCAGTTGCCAGAATGCAAAGCCATTTATTAGTTTTGTCCACTCCTGTATTCCCAGTGCATAATATAATATAATGCCTGGTCTATAGCTGACACTTGGTAAATATTGTCTGAATGCACGAATAAAAGTTATCTTCCTAGAAAGAAGGACTTATGTTTCTTATAGAGAAACAATATTAGCTATATCAGCATACTGGCTAGCCCAATGGACTGATGTAAGCCCTAGAGTGGTAGACAAAATAAAACGTCCTTTGTGGAGACCCAACCCCAGATTCAATCCTGCAAGCCGTATCGGGGAGCTTCCTGTCTCTACCTCCACTCCCAGCAGGAAATCATTATGTGACTAACACATTTTCATCAGATTTCCGCTGATTTACCCTAAAGCGTATGTGAGGATGATGTGCACTACCAAGAAATGGAATTCCAGCCTCCAGCTACTATCCATGAGAATGAAATGAAGGGGAAAAGTCGCTGACGCATCATGCCAATCTGAAAACTTAAAAGTTTTCAGATTACAACAGAGCTGCTGAACAATTAAAGAGTAATTTATGACACAAGAATTACCTGGAACAAGTGTCCCCGAGGTAGCTACAGAAGTTACTCAGTTTTTTACAAGGTTTACAAGGTTACTTGTGGAGACAAAGTTCAACAGAAACGATAGAACAACAACCGATCCTGAGGAAAACCTGAACAAACTAGATGAAAAGGAACTTGCTAAAGAAAGAGCATTGTGGATGAACGTTTTGCAAAAAATCAGAAGAGGGATGATCCAAATTGCATTAATGATATTGAAGTTGAGCTCCTACAGGATGAACAACTGCAGTCTTGTGGCTGGGACACGGTCAGCTGATGGGTTCTGATATCAAAATCTCAAAGACTTGATTGGGCTCGCAGAAAAAGTTAAAAATAGAGCTACCCTATGACCCAACATTTGCATTACTGGACATTTACCCCAAAGATATGGATGTAGTGAAAAAAAGGGCCACATACACCCCAGTGTTCATAGCAGCAATGTCCCCAATAGCCAAACGGTGGAAAGAGCCAAGATGCCCTTCAACAAACAGATAAAGAAGATATGGTCCATATACACAATGGAATATTACTCAGCCATCAGGATGAATACCCAACTTTTGCATCAGCATGGTTGGGACTAGAGGAGATTATGCTGAGTGAAATAAGTTAAGCAGAGAAAGACAATTATATGGTTTCACTTATTTGTGGAACATAAGGAATAGCATGGAGGACATTAGGAGAAGAAAGGGAAAAATGAGACAGGATGGAAATCAGAGTAAGAGATGAACCATAAGAGACTATGGATTCTGGGAAACAAACAGGGTTTCAGATGGGTGAGCCTGGTGATGGGTATTAAGGAGGGCATGTCTTGCATGGAGCACTGGGTGTTATACACAAACAATGAATCATGGAACACTACATCAAAAACTAATGATGTACTGTATGGTGACTAATAATTTTTAAAAATCCATGTTTATACAAAGGATGTATAAACATTGTTCTAGAAAAATCTGTAAAGAACATTAAATATACATGTTGGGTCAAATTTGGATTAACTTTTACTTTTCAAAGCAAGGACAGGTAGAGTGTCTACTAGGTGGATGCATGAGGAATATACAAAACCAGAATATAAGAATGTGCCTTTAAGGAACTTATAATCTAATTGGAAGATAGCTCAAAAACTTGTAAAAAGCTAATTAACAGAATTAGGCAGCAAAAAGATTAGAACCAAATGCTTGATAAAGGTTAAAGATGGTCAGTGCCTAGATGACCATAGGGTAGAATAGTCAGGAAAGACTTTGTCCTTTAGTAGAGAGATAGGACTTTGCCTGGCCCTTGAAATGTTTGGCTAGAAGTGTGTATAGAATTCCAGATGAGAGAAACCAAGAGAAGAAAAAAGGGGGAGGGTAGTGGGAACAGAGCTAGGGATTAGAATACTTTATTTGAGGAACAGCAAGAAATTATAGTTTGGTAAGATTGGAGGGCATATATGGTTCCTAGGGGATTATCCTGTGTGCATTATGTCTTTATATGTATTTAACTATGGAGTGGGAGACCAGCCCTACAGAATGCCCTGCAGCTGCAAGTAGATGTCATTTGATGGACAGCAAGGGAACTCCGCTGCTCCAGGATCAGGAAACCGATACTAAAGATATTCTGAAACCCTGCAGCTCTTCCCATAAATAAAGATGTTTGTAAAATGGGAAATGTAGCCAAAATGAATAATAGGTACTGCCAGGTTAGGCCTATTTGTGAATTTGGATCTACAAAGAGATCTTTGTTGAACCAGTTAGGTTATATGTGTACAGATAACATCTTTCTTCTTATTAGAATATTGTTTAACTGGCAGATATTCTATGTTTTCAGCCAGGAGATTAATACTCATTAAATAAAACTAGATATTATTCACTCTTTCAAAAAAAGATCTCCTTTATAGCTACCACCCATTACAAGTTACCTACCTTGCAACACTTGGATTTTAGGAATGAAGGTTGTTCACACAGGCAGATTTTTTTCTAGACATGCCCTTGACTGACAGGATTGATTGATTGATTGATTGATTGATTGATTTTAAGATTGTATCTATTTGAGAGAGAATGAGTGCAGTCCAGGGGCAGCAGGAGAGGGAGAAGCAGACTCCCCACTGAGCAGGGGACCTGAAGCACAGCTCCATCCTGGGATCCTGGGATCATGACCTGAGCCAAAAGCAGACGCTTAACAGACTGAGCCACCCAGGAGCCCCTGACAGGATTTCATGCAGAATTAGGGGTTTGCCTTTCCACAGAGGTGTCACATGATACATGGTCCTAGATGAAGAATGTCTTTGTTTCAATAAATGAAGGAAACTGAAGTTCCTGTCCTTTAGGTGTTTATTTCTACTCTTCTTGTGAATTTATTTATTTATTTTGGGGGGGGGGGGCTGTAGCCTAGATGAGCTTGCATTGACTTTCTAGTTCTAACTGATACCATTTTAGAGCAAGTATATGGAAGTATTGACAGAACACAAGGGGCAAGCAGTGTGCCCATGTGTGACCAGGCTCTGGGAGGCTGGTGAGGGCAGGATGCAGAGTGCTGTCCTCTCTCCCTACTCTGTTGCTATCTCTGAGGGGATCCCTGGCTTCCTTGCCTGGTGAAGACTCCCCACAGGCTGACTCTGTCATAACCAGATTTTCTCCCCACCTCAGGCTGGAAGCTCCTTCCTCATACTCTGACACTGGCCCATATTCTCTGTAGGGCCGGAAAGGGCCCGCTTGTGGTAAGAACAAAAGATAGGGATTTGAATCTCTGATGGCTAATGATGTTGAACATTTTTTCATGTGTCTGCTAAGACATTTATATGTCTTCTTTTGAGAAGTGTCTGCTCCTGTCTTCTGCACATTTTTTGACTTGATTATTTGTTTTATAGGTGTTGAGTTTGAGAAGATCTTTAGAGATCTTGGATAGCAGCCCTTTATCTGTAGTATCATTTGCAAATATCACCTCCCATTCCATGAGTTGCCTCTTTGTTTTGTTGATTGTTTCCTTTGCTATGCAAAATGTTTTTATCTTGATGAAGTCCCAAAAGTTCATTTTCGCTTTTGTTTTCCTTGCTTTTGAGATGTCTTGAAAGAAGTTGCTGTGGCCGATGTTGAAGAGGTTATTGCTTATGTTTTCCTCTAGGATTTTGATGGATTCCTGTCTTCCATCCATTAAGAGTTTATCTTTGTGTATGGAGTAAGAGAATGGTCAAGTTTCATTCTTCTGTATATAGCTGTCCAATTTTTCCAGTAACATTCATTGTCTTTTTTCCATTGGATATTTTTTTCCTCCTTTGTTGAAGATTAGTTGACCACAGAGTTGAGGGTCCACATCTGGGCTCTCTATTCTGTTCCACTGGTCTATGTGTCTGTTTTTGTGCCAGTACCATGCTGTTTTGGTGATCACAGCTTTATAATATAGCTTGAAATCAGGCAATGTGATGCCCCAGCTTTGTTTTTCTTTTTTAACAATTCTTTGGCAATTTGGGATCTTTCCTGGTTCCATACAAATTTTAGGCTTATTTGTTACACCACTTTGAAAAATGGCATTGGTATTTTAATCAGGATGGCTTTGAAAGTATAGATTGCGGGGCTCCTGGGTGGCTCAGTGGGTTAAAGCCACTGCCTTCGGCTTGGGTCATGATCTCAGGGTCCTGGGATCGAGCCCCGCGTCGGGATCCTTGCTCAGTGGGGAGCCTGCTTCTCTCTCTGCCTCTGCCTGCCTCTCTGCCTGCTTATGATCTCTGTCATATAAATGACAAATAAATAAATATTTATTTTTAAAAACAAAGGAAGTATAGATTGCTCTGGCAGCATAGACATTTTAACAATGTTTATTCTTCTGATCCATGAGCATAAAATGTTTTTCCATCTTTTTGTGTCTCCAATTTTTTTCATGAGTGTTCTGTAGTTCCTCAATTATATATCTTTTACTTCTGGGGTGCCTGGGTGGCTCGGTGGGTTAAAGCCTCTGCCTTTGGCTCAGGTCATGATCTCAGGGTCCTGGAATTGAGGACCTCTGCTCAGCAGGGAGCCTACTTCCTCCTCTCTCTCTCTCTGCCTGCCTTTCTGCCTACTTGTGATCTCACTTTCTGTCAAATAAATAAATAAAATCTTTAAAAATAAATAAACAAATAAATAAATTCTTTACTTTGGGTAGGTTTATTCCAAGGTATCTTGTGGGTTTTGGTGCTATTGTAAATGGAATCAATTCCCTAATTTCTCTTTCTACAGTTACGTTGTTAGTGTATAGGAAAGCAACTGATTTCTGTGCATTGATTTTGTATCCTGCTACATTACTGAATTGCTGTCTGAGTTCTAGTAATTTGGGGGTGGAGTCTTTTGGATTTTCCACATAAAGTATCATGTCATCTGTGAAGAGAGAGGCTAAGTGAAATAAGCAGAGAAAAACAATTACATGGTTTCACTTATATGTGGAACATAAGGAATAGTATGGAGGACATTAGAAGGAAGGGAAAAATGAAGTAGGTGGAATCAGAGGGGAAGGTGAACCATGAGAGACTGTGGACTCTGGGAAACAAACTGAAAGCTTCAGAGGGGAGGGGGTGGGGTGGATGGGTGAGCCTGGTGTTGGGTATTAAGGAGGGCACGTATTGCATGGAGCACTGTGTGTTATACACAAACAAGCATGGAACACTACATCAAGAACTAATGATGTACTGTATAGTGACTAACATAACATAATTTAAAAAAAAAGAAATTTAAGTAACCAAGGTAACTTCATTTGAAACTAAACCTATAGATATTTTAAAACAAACAAACAAACAAACAAATAAAAAAGATAGGGGAAGCTGGGAGTGGCCTAGTGAGTCAAGGTTCACAGCCTCCAGGTAGGTGTGGAGTGACGGTGACAGCAGTTGACCTGGTCTTAAGCAGGCTTTTTCGGTTTGGGTGGATGTTTGCATAAACGACTGATTTGAAACAATGCTGTAGGGTTCAGCCTGGAACGGACTTGCTAACTGGGTCAGGTCAAATTGGAAGACATTGTCAGTCACTGGTTACCTAGTTTATCCTGTGAGTGCCCAGAGCACTTTCCTTGTAGTCTTGCAAATCTTGGCATTCACTTCTTCCTCAGCAGCTGGTATGATCAGGGGCAATGTGGAACAAAGCAAGAAGGATTCAAGCCGAGCAGCAACCCTATTATAACAGACTGAACTTCCCAAAATCCAATGTTCTTTTCTTGTACTTACTAGTTTGGGTCCATAAATTTTAACTCGGGATTATTTTATCTCCCTTTTTTCCTGTTTTGCCTATGTGTACCTATTCTCACCACACACCAATTTCTTGATAATATCTTCTTATTCTTTCCTAATTTAAAACCATCACACTTGTCTTGGCACTCAGCCATCCCCCTTTTTATTGGGCTCTCTAATCTGTGTTTGGAACAGTGGTTCTCATTGTGTGGTTCCTGGACTAGCAGCATCACTATTTCTTGGAAATCTGTTAGAAATACAGACTCTCAAGCTTCATTCCCAGACCTCCTGGATGAGAAACTTTGGGGTTAGGTGGGGCTGGGCCCTCCAGGTAAGAACCTCTGAGCTGCTGATGAACATGATAACCAGATTCACCTGCTAAAATACCAGTTGCTCCCTAGCTCAGACATCTTGAATGGTTCTCCATTACCTACAGGATTCAGTTTGAATTTGTCAGCTCCTATGTTATGCATCTCCTTTGCTACGGTTGGACTCCCATCTCTATGTTTTGACATTTCTGCCATTCCACGCACTCCTCTCTCCATGCTCTCTGTACTGAATCATATCCTTTTTGTCTTCAGCAGCATAACCCAAGTCTGTCTTCTGAGTCCAGCCCAGAGCCCTCTCCTCCCTCTGAACCTCTTCTGGTCTTACACACTTTTATGGTCTAATTCATATCCTACCTTGTATTGACAACCATTATCTTATGTTTATGGATCTAGTTTCCCCAAATAGATTATAAGTTCATAAGGTTTTATATTATTAAATTTTTTAGCATCATACTCACAATGCCTGATTCCTTTCTTCTACTTCATATGAGTCTTTCTAAAACTGGCCCGATAATAACACACGGTGTTTTTTGTGAAAATCATAGATTCTCAAAGCCCCACCATAGATCTCAACTAGATTCTTCAGGGGGAAGGTCCTAAAGATCAATAATTTGAATAAGTACCCAAATATTTCCCATCATGAAGCATGTTTGGGAAAGATGGCTATAAACAGCAGATGCTCACATTTTGGTTTTTTTTTAGGAAGGTGACTTTGATAAAAAAAAAAAAATAGGGAGGAAAAGAGCCCTTGTTAGATACACCCTGTGAGACTTGGTAAGTATTTGCTGAATGCCTAAATCTGTAAAGGAGGCTAAGGAATAGTCAAGGAAGGTGAAAGGAAGGTCAGACACCAGGAAATAGTGGTGGGGTTGGGAGCAGACCGAGAAGGGGAATGACAGGAAAATGGTGCAAGTGACAGTCTGATTTAAGTGAAACTTGTTTGTCCCGGGAGGGGCATGCTGCCCTCATAGCAGCTGTTGAGTAGGAATCCCAGTAGTAAAGTGCGCATGTAAGTAGGACTCAGGAGAGATGATGATGAAGTACAACTCCCTTTTATTGTGTATCACTCTGTGAGCTGAGTGATTTTGACACTCATGAGCCACCAGGAAACAGGGAACTGTTTTCTCCCTAAATCATACACTGCAGAAATCCCTAAAAGGACTATCTTGTTTTCTGAACAATGTCATTCGGGCCAACCTGTGCCACTTATTACATGAAGAACAGTCAAGAAGTCAACTTGCCCAAAAATGCACTGCTGTTTATTTTCAGAAAGGAGACTGGGATATAGGTCTTCTGACTCAACCATCCTAGGTCTCCCTCTCTCTCTTTTTTAATCTCTACAGCTTTTTTTTATTATTATATTTTTAAGAGTCTATATTTTATGAATCCTTAGACAAGAATAATTAATACCTAACTTGATCCCAAATTTTCAGAAATGAGACCTAATCCTAAAAAAATGTTCTATAACGGAGATGAAGTGAAGTAATGATGAAAAAGTACTTGTCACAGTGACTGGCATATATTTGGCCTTTAATGCCTGTGTATTCTTTTGGTCTTTGAATGCTAATTCACCTCACCTGCAAGTTCATTTCCATTGTTTACATAAGTAAGGGCATTGGCTTTGGAGGTATTCAGATCTGAATTTGAATCCTGGCTCTGTCATGCACTATGTAATTTTGTATGTAATTGCTTAATTTCTCTAAACCTTGGTTTCTCTACCTACAAAATGGGAATAATAATACCTTGCATAATTGCTCTGAAGAGCAAATGTTAGATGCTTGAAAGTGCTTGGCACAATGCCAGACATTTAAGAAGTACTTAATAAATATGAGTTGTTTTTATTATTGATTCGTAGCAAAACTTTAGTTGGATCTGTGCCTTCTCATATAGAGGCAATAAAGGAAAGAGTGATGTCTATGCCACGTACCAGAGTTTGAATCTTGGACCCACCACTTATTACTTGTGTGGTCTTGGAAATGTCATTTAACTGTTCCATGCCTTCTTTATCCCCATTTTACAGATGAAGACCCTGCCTTCTCTGTGGGGTCATTGTGGGGAATGAATGTGTTAATATATGAAAAGTGCTTAGAATAGTGTTTGGTACAACATAAATACTCAATAAGTATTTACCATCATTAATATATGTCTCCCTATACTTACTGGCCTTGAGATTTTGTTGAGTTTGAAGAGTTCTCTTTCTCTTGGCAAGACTAAACTTGGAAAACTCTTTCCTTTTTATCCATTTCTATATTAGTTTATATCTGGTGGCCTATACCTCCAAGTCTGTCATTTCATCCCCTCATTTCTGCCTCTTAAGGTTGGAGAAGCCCTTTGCTGATGGTCAGAAAATAATCAACTACACATGAAAGACATGGTCAACAGTAAAAGAACAAGAGAAGTGTTGGCAATATATTAGATATTTAGAACAATTTTAAAAATGAAAAAGCTAGGCACAATTTTAAGGAATATTAAAAAATGAGTTGATGATCCAAACAGATTAGAAACTGTGCTAAAATCCCTTGAAATTAACCCTATTTTCCTGACATGTGAAGGAGATAATATAGCATCTTTCTGTTTGCCCAGAGTTCTTTTATCTGTTCCTTTCTTCTTTCTGTATTTTCAACAAGTAGTCCTGAAAAATACTCATTCTGATCTATGTACCTATTAATCCAATGCTGTGAAGGACTCTGTGAAGCTTTCCAGAGCACTGGTACCTCCTTATCTTTGTGTAAGGTAGTCACACTAATTACCTGCTCATTACTGCTTCCCCTTTCTGCCTAGGGGTAGGACTGTGAGTCACTAGAGGTATCCCGCCCTCCTCCAAGAGTTCAGAGGAGTGGCTCTGTTCTCAGTTCTAGGGGTTAATCTTGACAGGCTTAAATCCAACTTGGTGGTCTCATTGTTTTGTCAGTGATTGGTTTAGGCCCTGGTGTGTGGTGTGTATCTGCGGGGGGACTCTACGAAATATGTCTTTGTCTTAAAAATAAATTCATGGGAAGAAACAGTACCTATTTTTCTTCTGGATGTGGTTATGTCTGCACTTAATTTTAAGCAGTAGCTTTATTGCAACCATGAGGAAAACTAAGAGTTAAAGAGCAGAGTATGAGAGTGGAAAAATCATGGGTCCTTGATGATTAAGCATGAGGTTAATCCAGAAGCCATTTTACCTTGGGAATTCTTGCTATATGAGATAAATTTTCCTTAATATTTAAGCCATGCTGAGTTATATATTATCTGTTTTATGTAGTTGGAAGCATCCAAAATAATATATAAACCCTTGTTTTACTTATTAGCCAAAGACATTTTCTCTAGGCTCCATAACTTTAAGTTCTATTATCTCTGTGAAGCTGCCCAGAAAGTCCCAGCCCAAAATAGCAGTCTTCTCCTCTGAACTTTATTCACTCAGTTTGACATCTCTCTCTTTCCATTTCTTCCTGTAAATGCAAGATCCTATGATAACTTCTTGGATTTCTTAATTTCTGATACACCACCTGAAAAGCACAAACACTTTAATGTATCTTTTTTTTTTTAAGGTTTTTTTTTTTTTTTAAGTAATCTCTGCATCTGATGTGGGGCTCCAACTCATGACCCCAAGATCAAGAGCCATGTGTTCCTCCTACTGAGCCATCCAGGCTCCCCTAACATATCTTTGGTGGTATTTAGAAGAGAATGAGAATAATTTTGGCCTTTACAGTCTACACATTGGTTTGCACTAATTGGCATGATTGGCAGTATGCTTTAATGTAGAGTGTAGCTGGGGGCTGGCCCACTTGACTCCAAACTCCATCACTTACTAACTTCTAACGCATGGTGCTTAATCTCTCTAAATTTCTGTTTCCTCTTATGTAAAATTTGATGAATAATACCTCACAACATTATTTTGAGATTTAAATGGAACAATTAATGTAAAATGCCCAGGACACAGTGGACAGTCCATGATGCCACGTATTGCTCCTATCCATGTGTATCCAGATACACTTTCCTTAATTTATTTGTGATGGCTGAAAAAGAAAGCTCACCCAAAGAGGGCTGTCATAAGTGGGCAGTGAGAGAAGTGGAGAATAAGATATTGAGACATCGTTTCACTAAAATTCTCATTGTTCAAATGAAGAAAAAGAGGTCTAGAAATGTCCTAAGTTTCATCCCAAGTCTTACTGCTCTTTGGTACACTTTAATGACACAAATGAGCTTCTTGCCCCAGCGCATGTGGTTTTGATGACTAAGATACATCTGTTTTTTCTACTTTTTCCCTTTTGCTTGCATTTAGACTTGGATCAGGGAGCAAAGAGGGAGACGTCAATGTGAAATACTTTCAAGGCCAGGCTTAATGGAATTGGGTAAGAGAGTACCTGCCCAAAAAATTGCCTACATATTACATTACCCTACTGCAGAGACACAAAATAAAAATTGGGAATGTGAACAATTAACCAAAGCAAAGAATAAGGGAAATGAGGATCATCTCTATTCTAATTTTGATATTAGGATAGATGTTACAATCTCAGCAATTGATTAATCTTATTTTTCTCATCTATAAATGTCTTTGCTCCCTAAAACACATTTTCTTCTTGTTATTTGAAAAATCACAATAAATGGGGGAGGAGGTGTGGAAGCAAGGAAAATAAGAATGTGGAATGCCTTGGTCACAACTAAGTTCACCTTGAATCAAGCACCAACGTCTCACAGGACTCTTGACTTGCTCAAACTCATCACATTATTGAAATTTTCTCAGGGGACATTGAGTCCTCTTTTGCAATCCAGATATAGGATTTGTAGATGAGACAATAATTAGATTTTGGTTGTATATTTGCTTCTATGTTTAGTGGAGCTGGTGTCCCTGGATGAGGAGATTGAATATGTTTCCAAACTCAGAAGCCAAAACATGAACTTTAGGCCCTGAGGCCAATCACTGGTAGAGTGGGAAAGGGAAAGGAAGCCCAGGTAGATCTTGGGTTCTCAGAGCAGAGGCAGAGAAGGCTTGACAGTGAATGTACTAGTTGCAAGAGAAAAGGAATGGCTGTTGCTATAACATAAGTGAGCGTGATACACAGTGATGTGGTGGGCAAAACATACATGATGTAATGAAACTGTATTTACATTTAAGTTAAGAAATCAATTCCAGAAGTAAACCATGGATCTTACCAATCTTTCGCCTTCCTTCCTTTCCATTACGCATACCCTGGAAAGATCAAGAGGGAAACGGGTAATTCCTATACTCCAGCCAGTTTTCCACATACCCTTTCCTGTCTTGCACTCTCCAGACTCTGTTGGTTTGCAAGCTAGCTTTCATACACACAGGGGAAAACAAGACTGAGGAAAGAAGCAGACACTCCCAGATTTGAGAAGATGTTTAATAAACCAGGGAACTTACTCTGAGGTTTGTCTTAGGCAGCCACAAGATAAGGAGATCTCTGCAGCCACCCATCAAATCTTTAAAAAATTTATAGAGAGGCCTTAACTGGTTTTAGTCATGTAAACTGTCCAGATGGTTTCAACAACACATTGCTCTTTCAAGCAATCCTTGAAAACAGCTGCCACTATAAGAAGGGTGGGGAGAGCATACATTTCAAGCACAGGGGAAGGAGTGAGGAGCCTCTGATTGCTGGGGTCCAGTTCTAGGATCAGCTGGTGGTCAGGGCTTATCAGTTTTCCCCCCAATAGACTCACATCTATATTGATGATTCTTCTGTTATTTTCCTTCTATAAAATGTAATTTTTTTCATTTTAAACACAGTCATTTAAATTATTTCCTTTTTCTTTACTCCCTTTTTCCTGTCTTAGATGGGAGAGCCCATACTTCAACTATTGTAATGCAATGAATATTTCCCATATAAGTTGTTCCTCAAAAACTTTAATTAGTGGGGCACCTGGGTGGCTCAGTCACTTAAGTATCTGCCTTTGGCTCAGGTATGATCCCAGGGTCCTGGGATTGAGCCCCACCTCTGGCTCCCTGTTCAGGGAGAAATTGCTTCTCCCTCTTCTTTTACCCCTTCCCACCGTTCATGTTCTCACTCGCTCTGCTCTCTCTCTCTCTCAAATAAATAAATAGTATTTTTAAGAAACAATGTGAAAAATTTTAATTAGAATCGTTAAGGCTTACTAAACTAAACATTCACACAGAAACATTCAACAGTGTTATGACAACACATGGAGCAAGGAAATGGAAGTAATCTGGGAGTCTGTTATGGGGGATATGGGGAAGTCAACGTGGGCAGTACTGTCAGCAGTAGACTAGATGTCCGTGGGCCATGATGCATATATCTTAAAAACAGTGCTGAGAAAGTAGGAAACAATGAACTCTAGAGCACAATAGCATTTAAGTTAATTAAAATAAGGGCGCACAGGAAAATACATATTTTGAAAGGAAATATGCAAATAAAATCATACATATCAAATATTAAATTGTGTGCCTATTTTACAGAAGGTAATGGTAGTGGATATGGGGGGAAATGAATAAATTGACATAAAAGTCAAGAGAAATTTGCATGTGTTAGCAGTGGTAATGTGTCATCAATGAGACAATAATGTGATGAATATGGATTAACTCAACGCTCTGCTCTCTCAGGGTTCCAAATAAATATATAAATAAAGAGCTAAGGAGGGGATTATACATAGTGGAGAGTGGAGAGATGTTTTTGACTGCGCTGATAGGAGTTGGAGATGCTGTTTCTGTAAAGAGGCAGACTTGATGTGTCCCAGGAATTTCACTATCTAAAGCCAGCCAAATGACAGTTCTGTGGGCTGCTGGTGTTTGATTTACTTGCTAAATTGATATAAATGTCAATCTGATTATCATGCTGTCAGGGATGATTACCAAGAGCCATGCAGTTTGCGTCATTGCAGATACATGGCAAATATTCCTAAGGCAATTTTTTCAGCATTCTGTTAAATTTGTATGACATTTTGGGCGCCTGGGTGGCTCAGTGGGTTAGGCCTCTGCCTTCAGCTCAGGTCGTGATCTCAGGGTCCTGGGATCGAGTCCCGCATCGGGCTCTCTGCTGGGCAGGGAGCCTTGCTTCCTCCTCTCTCTCTCTGCCTGCCTCTCCGCCTACTTGTGATCTCTCTCTGTCAAATAGGTAAAATCTTTAAAAAAAAAAGTTGTATGACATTTTATATTATTTGAAGTACTTCTGTGTTGTAATTCCAGTTGATTATCCTGAAAGAGACTAAATGAAGTATTATTATAAGTTTCATAGATGAGAACTCTGAAACAAAGAGCGACTCAGTTACTGTCCCAAGGTCACACAAATTAGAGAAGACCTGGTATAGGACCCATGTCTCCTGATCAACTGGAATGCTTCATTCTTTCTGCTGGTGAGAAAACATGGCTGACTGACACATACCCCTTTTTGCTTTCATTTCCAGGAAGCTCACAGTTAGATTTGAAGCCCTGATGAAAGAATTGTATTTGCTCTTATCTGTATATTTGTGTTCTTTTTCCCTTGGTCTTGAACTACCCCCTCCCTATTTTTCCTGGTCGTAATTCTTATTTCTACTTATATCTTATCCTTTCTTTATTCTATAGCCACTATGGACTACACGAAATCATTTGTAGAAGTGATAGGAGTATAAATAAATGCATAAATGTAGAAAGGGGACAGAGCCCACAACACTAAAATAAAGCATATTTTCCTGGAAAGAAGATCAAATAGTTACCTCTAATAAGGCTGGCCACATTTAGAAAATCCTTGTGTTTGGATTATATAGGATTCGACTAGCATTTTGAAAACCATGGTTAATAAGAAGATAACACCTACAACAATAAATAAAAAGCATGATTCTCGAGTTTGAAACTTAATAAACCAAAATGACCCTAGTGAAGTATTCCCTATTGCTTCATGGATAAAGAACAGCCATCCAACGAAATCACCCATTCTGAATTCAGATTAGGATACTGGCTTTGTCACGTCTGTCCTCCATTGGTTATTTAGATTGTTCTTCACACTGGATCACCTGTCCTCTACCTATTTCTCCAGCTTCATTTCCTTTGATTACCATCCCCTAACCCCCAGCTGGCACTTTATATTCCATGGATTCGCAAACTTCCTTGCCAATATTCACACTGGGTTCTCTGATGGATAACCCTTCAGTATTTTCCCTTAAAGTCCTGTTCATGTTACCTCCCTTAGAAAACTTTCCTTGATTTGCTCTCCTGCTTGGCCCATCACTCAAGCTCCTTCTTTATGTTTAATAGCATCTTAAATATACTACCATATTATAATAACTAATGACTTATTTTTCTCTTTAGGTTGTGAACTCAAGTTAAAATCTATTTTGTGGTCATCTGGACTTTCCTGTCACCCAGTATGATGCTTGGCACGTAGAAGGGACTCAGTTTAGCTTTGATAAGAGTGCACCTGCTTGAAATGATGTCTAATGAATTGCTACATGCATAGATCAACAAGATGTTCTACCAGGTCATAGCTACACCTTATTCAGCTGTGCTTTCCTTTGGCCTGATCTCTATTCCTTGGGCCTCCAATCACAATACCTCCTCGCCTTTGTGCTTTGTTTGTTTGTTTGTTTGGTCTTACTTTGGTCCTCTTTGTTCTCAATTTTCCTTATTTTTAGTTGTCACTATTTAACCAAAAGCATCTCATTTTTATCTGGCAAAAAGATACAAACGTTAATATGTTTATTGTGCTAAATGATATATCTTTAGGAAAGAGATACAACCTAAAAGATTTGGGGGAAATAAAAATATTTGTGTTCTATGAAATATTCCTGTGTATAAATATACACACATATCTATATACTCACATTTGTATATGTATATAAATATGGTTTCTATGATCAGTTTCTAAGTCTCCAAACTGAACTTTAGCTGACTTTGAAGTTTCTCTTTTATAATCTAAAACAAATGAGAACCATTCATAGAACATTTAGAGCTAAAAACTGTCTTTTTAAAGTTCATGTTTGTTACTATGCATGCAGGCATTCCTTTATTATGTGAACATTTATCAAATTCTGGAGTGGGATAAGTGCTGGGGATGAAAAAATAAATAAGACCCTTCCTATCTCCATAAAACCAGCCGGGCACAGCAGTTGCTGAAACTCGAGTGGGGAGTAGGGCCAGATGGAAACAATTGTGTATGCCATGCTAAGGAGTTGGTTCTTTTCCTGCCACTAGCTGGGAATCATGAAAGGCTCTCAGGATACAGACACAATTCTGTCTCCATTCGCACTTTAAAATGTCTCTTTAATTCTTTTTGTCTATTTCTATATTAGTTTATATCTGGTGCATTTCTTCTCTAAAGTCTATATTTTATCAAGATCATGAACATTGGAGATCATCTTGAAGAACTGAGCTAGCGTCGCCATGTTGGGTATGCCATTTTCACAAAGGTTCCACAGGCAACAGGTACAAGACTTAAAAATAATTATGCAAAGCAGAATCAGTTTAGACTCTCTTCAAAATCAGGAGCCCAAACCTGAAGGTAATTCGCTAAATAGGTTAAAAGACCAGGGGTCATTAGGTAAAATTTGTTGTACTGAGTGGCCTGTTCCCTGATCTTGTGTAATTGAATTCCAACCTCTCCAGAGGCCTATATCCATGTGCCACAGGTGGTATTTGCTATTACACAAATATCTCTTTGTTCAGTAAGCAGGTAATCAAGGGTTATGCGATTATCCAAAACTACTTTAGCTAATGACTCAAGTGATCATCGTTGGTCTGTTACTGCTTTGGCTATGGAATCAGCAAGCTCACCTATTTAGGGGAGAGATTTCTGATCATGCATTCATTCGCACCTACCCAACTGAAGGGAGAAAAGCTCTCCCCATAAAGGCAAACCTAGAGTTGTGAACTCTTCCTGAAAGTTCCTGTGTAAGGCAGCTCTGGAGGACGAGTGGGTGGGCCAATAGGAGACTTCTGATATGTTATGAATGTTGACATGGACAGTAAAACATCTCAGTTCACCAGCTATCTAAACATGCATATGCCCTTGGGAAAGGCGATTGTACCACAGATAAAAATGAAACCAGGCGCGGAACATAGAGGGCTCCAACTAAGGTCTGGCCATTGGTAGATCCATTAGCTGGAATTTCCTGATTAGCTTTTTCAAACTAGGGATCAGAGGAATTGAGATAGCACTTTGTGAGGAACCATCCCATCTTAAGGGGTTCTTTCTAAAACCCTTGCAGTGAGGACTCGTCCCATTGATATTTCTCTTGAGTGCAGGGGAACAGATTTTAAGAGAAATGGGTTACAGGTAAGACCAAGGGATCTCAGATATCATGAACAGATCAGTTTCTTGTGATGGATCCAACAGTCAGAAAGGTTTCTCCCTTTGGCAGTGGGTTGGGAAATGCTGATAATATCATTGTCTTCAAAAGAGAGAGGGAGAAAACAATGTAAGAAGCAAGAGTGAGAAAAAGGTATACAGGCCTGCTCTGGGTATTTTGGGAAAGCTGTCTCTGTAAGATACAATCTGCTTTCATTGCTGGAAATGGGTATTTTCAGGTCACTAGTTGGTATGCAAGTCTAGTCAGGATTTGGTACTTTCTTAAATGTGACACGTGAATGCAGGTGTCTATTCCCTAAACTTTGGCAGCACAGGATTGGCTAGCAGTACCTGGAGGGACCCTTCCAGTGAAGTTGAAGAGAGTCTTTGGGAAGGTGTCTTTTCTAATAGACTAAATCTACAGGTGGCAAGGTAGGATGCTAAAGGTCTTTGTCTCATGGGAGTGCACTGTGAAAACATCGTTCTACCAAAGCACGGTTATTCTCAACTAAAGCAATGAGGCCTTTACAGTATGTACTCTGATATTCTATCCTTTTATAAGCTGTGAATCAGACAGGGCATCTGACCCTGAGGTTCATCCAGCACCCTGGGACTATTTGAAAGTGTGAGAGTCTAGGAGTTACAAAGGGAGTGGATGTGAGATTTAGAAGGACCAGTGGCAATGCTTTTTTAGCTAGGGTATTTGAAGGGCCTCTACAGATTTCACCAAGTGAGTTTCAGTGGTGAAGTTAGTGCATTCAACTAGTCATGAGGATTGAGGATGGTAAGCAGAGTAAAGTGTTGTAGGGCCAGCCGAACAGCACAGACCTATCAAGGGGCCTGACTAATGAAGTGGGTTCTCTAGTCCCTGTGAAGTGTAAGAGGGATCTTCTAGGGATGAATCATCATTTCTGACAGACATTTTGCCACAAAAGAAGCAGTGGCCTATATACAAGGGAAAGCGTCAGTCCAGTGAGAAAGCATATAAACCATGACTAAAACGTATTCATATCCATGAGATGGGGGAAGCTGTATGAAATCCATTTATCAAACCTGAAATGGCCCATCAGTCAATTTAAAATGCTACAGGGACAGCCTGTATATATAGCCAGTGTAGACAGACACAGCCAGTGTAAACAGGCTTCCAAGGATTGTATTTAGGATAGGCAGAACAAGCAAAGTAGGTGCTTCTTGCAGCCTTATTAATATTTTCCCACCAATATTGGTTCACGATTACTATCATTTTGTCAGGAGGCCAGTGATTTAATTCAGGTGCAGTGGTAAGTAGTGGGAATTTTGGAATTTGGGATAGGGCTGTGTTGTTATTTGGTCCAAATCAGAGTTTGTTTGTTTTTTATCAATACCAATAATTATTAGATTTCCAATAATGTTTTTTTTTCTTTTCTGGGGCCAATTATTGGGTGTCTCTGATCAACTTTTCCAAATTATCACTTAGAGGATATCCCTTTGGACCATGACAGAGGTTTGACTATTGGTATCCTTGACAGCGACACTCTTTTTAAGGATTTTTATTTATTTATTTGAGGGAGAGAATGAGAGATAGAGAGAGCATGAGAGGGTGGAGGGTCAGAGGGAGAAGCAGGCTCCCCGAAGAGCAAGGAGCCTGATATGGGACTTGATCCTGGGATTCCAGGATCATGACCTGAGCCAAAGGCAATCACTTAACCAATTGATCCACCCAGACACCCGACAGCAACATTTTTGGCTGACAATGTCAGCAAGGTGGTTCCTTTGGGATCGAGTCTGGAATGCCCAGGACTTGATAATGGCTAGAGCAACCAGCAAAAGTGTGGCATCTAATAAATTTTGGACATAGGAGCCATTCCCCATTGGAGGTAAGGAAACTTTGCTATTTCCATAACATCTCAAAATCATGAGCTCTCCTCCAAAGGCACACTGATTATTAGTATAAATCTTGGTAGTTTTGCCCTTGGCTAAGGCATAAGGCTGAGTAAGGTTGTATAACTGAGCCCGTTGGGCCAGAGTTACCAAAGATGAAAGTGCCACCTTTACAATTTCAAAATTATCAGAGTTGCAATAGCTTACCCAGCATGATATTTATTTACATCTTTAAAGACATTGCAGATTTCATCTTGCTTTTTTTTGGATCACTTATTCTGGGAGAAGCCAACCTTGTGAAGATAACTCAAGGCATTGTGGCAAGGAACTGAGGCCTATGGGTGCCTGAGTCAGTAGGGACCTGAGGCCTTTGCCAACAGCCATGTGAGTGAGCCATCTTCGAAGTGTATCAGCCAGCCCTAGTCAAGCCTTCAGATGGCTGTAGTCCTGGCCACTCTCCCGATTTCAGTCTTACAAGAGACCTTGAACCAGAACATTTGGGTGCTGGCATTCCCAAATTTTAGGACCAGAGAAACTATTTGATAACAAATGTTTGTTATTCTAAGCTGTTAAATTTGGGGTAATCTGTGATAAAGCAATGGATACTGCCACATCCCAATAGATCTGTTCTGATTTTTTATATTATTATTAATTTTGCCTATTCTAGAGCTTTGTATAAATGGAATCATACTGTGTGTCATCAGTAATTGATTTGATTGATTGATTGGTTTGCTTGCTTTTGTATATATGAATGTATTCACTTTTAAAGCAATCTCTATGCCCAGCATGGGACTTGAGCTCATGACCCTGAGATCAACAGTCATTCTACTGACTGAGCCAGCCACGTGCCCGAGTAATTGATTTTTTTTAAATTTTTTTATTTTTTATAAACATATAAGGTATTTTTATCCCCAGGGGTCCATGTCTGTGAATCGCCAGGTTTACACACTTCACAGCACTGAGTAATTGATTTTTAAATATAATTTTATTTTTAATAGTTTGAGCATTACCTGAAAACTTTCTTTTTAAAAAAAAATTATTTATTTATGACAGAGAGAGATCACAAGAGAGGGAACACAAGTGCAGGGAAAGTAGAGAAGGAGAAGCAGGCTCCCTGCTGAGCAGGGGTCCTGATATGGGGCTTGATCCCAGGACATTGGGATCATGACCTGAGCTGAATGCAGATGTTTAACCACCTGAGCCACCCAGGAGCCCTATTTTCTTTTTCTTTTTTCAGGTTTTTTGTTGTTGTTGTTGTACCTGAAAACTTTCTAAAGAAATTAATTTTTTCATTGAATTACCAAGAGCAACATCCATTGGAGAAGCACTTTTTAATTGCCTTAGCCATTTCATGTTCATGCATGTGTGCTTATGTGTGTTTGTGTAACCCATTACTTATTTAATATTTTCATCACATTTTTTTAAAGGATAATGAACTTATTTAATCCTTAGAAATAATCCTTTTGAGTTATCTCAGTTTGGCATCCCACTAGGACCTAGCTGCAGGCCTTGAACCAAGTTGGTGCTCAGTAATACATAGTAAGTGAATACACAACTAAACCGATCAGTTGTTGTCAACAATTCTAAGTGATAAAGAATTAGATTGTGTGGTTCTTCCTACCTGTACTTCATTTTGTCACTTAAGCTATCTGACCTGTAACCTGTATCACAAACCATAACAGAAGTAGGTGTTTGACGGGGCCAGTCTGAGATTTCTGTAGCAATCACAAACAACTGGGACAGTGTCTCACTGTGGACCCAAAACACATACCCCACTTTTCACCTGCAGACTTAGGCTGGTAATTCTTACTTCAGAAATGTCAGGATTAAGTCACAAAAGTGGACAAAATGCAATTTCTTTTTGAATCCAAACTTTGCCAGTGTCTCTGGGTAATGTCATTATCTTTTTTGTAGAACATATACATTGTTTCATTCTAAAGATGACAAGATAGAAAAAGCTAGGTCCATTGTATTCATGAGTATAGGGTGAAAATTCTATTCTGTAGTGGAAATTTTGAAATGAGACTCTAATTTGTTGCTTAAAGAAATAGAAGTGAGGGGTGCCTGGGTGGCTCAGTGGGTTAAAGCCTCTGCCTTCGGCTCAGGTCATGATCCCTGGGTCCTGGGATCGAGCCCCACATCGGGCTCTCTGCTCAGCGGGGAGCATGCTTCCCCCTCTCTCTCTGCCTGCTTCTCTGCTGCTTCTGATCTCTGTCTGTCAAACGAATTAGTAAAATCCTAAAAAAAAAAAAGAGAGATAGAAGTGAAATTATTGAATTCTGACATCAGTGATAATGAACATTTGGAAGCCCCTAGGTCATCTTCTTACACTTAAGGGACCAGCTCAAACATAAATCTTTGCATCCAGTTACAAGTGAGTCATGAATTTGAAACACTGTGACGATAGTCTTTCATAGTCATACTTCAAAAGCTAAGTTCACCTTGTGTTGACTTTTCTTCATATTTCCTTGAATGTATTTCTCTTATTATTTATGCACAGCTAAAAGTGGTCCACATTCCTTGAACCCCCCAGTCACTAGGTAAGTGGAGTGCAGAAAGTAGGTAACCAGGATATAACTTCTCAAGCCTCAAAATATGATGGGACAAGTCAAAAAAGATAAAAGAGTCAATTATAAGGGGTTCCCATTGGTTCAGTCTGGGTCAACCGAAAGAACACAATTAATGATGATAATAATGAATTATAATACATGAATATAATAGAAATCCATGGGTCCATGCTGATATAAATAAATTGTTGAAAAAAATAATTAAATGAAAGATAAGGAAATGCTATTTATTAAAGTAGAATTCTAAGTAATTAGTGTAGAATTCTAAGTAATTAGTGCAGAAAGAATATGATTTGCATATGCGGCAAAAAAGACAGGGATAATTGTTTTAGGCAAGAATCATCAATGGATGCTAAAATTAGCACATGAAAGTATTTATATGGACCTGAAGTATCTTCCCACAAGATACTTATTAATTACAAAGAGAAAATAGTAACATTACAGTACAGAAAAAAAAAATAGTAACATTACAGTACAGAAACCAGGCAGACAACCCTTTAACCAAGTGATCAAAGTTACCGTCAACTTTCAAAAGACAAATCGATACCGTGTGCTTTCAGATAACCCCCATGAAGAGGATATATCATTTCAGTGGCATTCTTGCCAAAAAATACATAGTCTGAATTTAATCATAAGCAAACATCCATCAAACCTAAACTGAGGGATATCCTACAAAACAATAGGCCTGTATTGTCCACATGTATCAAGGTCTTAAAAGACAAATACTGAAAAAGTATTTCGATCAGTGTTCTAGAATTTTAGGATACACATAAACATCTGGGACAGTTGCTAAAATGCATATTGACATTTCCCATTCTTCCCCTAAGAATTTCTGATTCATAGGTCCAGGATAGGGCGTAAAAATTTGCGTACCTAACAAGTTCCTGGGTGATAACATATAATGGTGGTCTAGGGACCACACTTTGAGAACCAGTGGTCCACAGTGGACAAACTATGACCCATCAAAAAAATCTAGTTGGCTGCTTGTTTTTCTAAGCGAAATTGTATTGGGACAATAGCCACACTCGTTTTTTTTATACTGTCGGTGGTTACTTCTGGCCAAGAGATCATCTGGCCCAGAGAACATAAAATATTTACCCTCTGACCTTTTACAGAGCAAGTTTCCCAATATCCGGCGTGGAATATGGATTAATTATGCACCATGACAACGAAACATATGTCTCTTGAATTGGAACCTGCATAAAATCAATGACATCAGTGGGACAATGAGCAAAACTGAATGAGATGTGTAGGCTAGATAATAGGTCTTATCAATATTTTTCTGGTTTTGGTCATTGTTCTGTGGTTTCAAGTATCTGAGAGGAGGGTATGGGGGAATTCTTTCTATGATTTTTGCAACTTTGTGTAAGTCTGAAATTATTTAATTATTTTGAAATAAAATGTTTAAAATAAACCAGAAGACAACTAAAAAGCTCCATAATTTTTGTCCTTTGTAAGCTTAATGTTGCACAGGTGGTCAGGGGAAGATGTGTTAGAAGAGTACCTGGGCTGTGAATGATTAGAGAAGTTATCCCATTTCAACCTATGGACCTGAAATCAATTTCAACTTCTACTTAGATGGAATAAAGCGCGAGAGGCATTCTCTCTGCATTTAGAGAGGAAAAAACCATTGGCATCCAACTGTCCTCTCAACAGCCACTCCTTGTCAGGCCATACTGCCTGTCAGGAATTTTCATGGGCTAAACAGTACTTGACTGGCTCAGAAGAAACCTTCCCTGTTATTATTTGTTCTTACTGTCAATATTATTGTGCCTGATTTTGTTGTAATGAAATCCCCAGACTATAAGCTGATGTCTCTGGAAGGCCTGAAGAGGCAATATTTGGGACACCCATCATACTGTGGCTATTTCAGGGAGTTGAGGAGCACGGGGATTCAGGAGTAGGAAAAGCTTTCGCCTTTGAGTGCCCTCCATTCCCTGTGGACCTCTCTATACCTGATTCTTGTGCTCCTTTCCCACCACTCCCTCCAGATGGCAGAAAGGGATTCATTCCAATTCCCTTTTTCTCCTACCTCAGGTCTTGCTAAGCCATAACAGATTTTTTCTGGTAACAATACAAGTCAGTGATTCATCTCTAAAAAGCAAATAAATAGCTCCAATAATTCTAATCTTCACAAGTTTAAAAATAATATATGTTTTTAAAGAAAAAGAATCAGGTGCACTTCTCTTTTTTCTTCAGGCAACTTTTCACTTTTAGTTTGCACTTGAAATTTCCCCCATGATGTCTCTAGCTCATCACTCATAACTTAACCCTGTCTTAGGCACTGAGCTCAAGCAGAAGCTCTCCTGGGAGAAAATGAAGCTCCTGCCCTACTGCTCCTAGCTGCCTTCTCATGATCATGCTTTATGGGTGACCTGGGACTAAGTTTCTGCTCTCCTAACATTTTAGGACTAAGGATAGAAAAAAAAAAAAGAGAAGCAGGAAGAAGGCACACCAATGTCAAAATTGGATCAGAGGCATAAGTTGGGGAACCCTGGTGAATCTCTTGAAGCATATTCCAGCCACTACAACCTTGTTCCTATAAGACAGTTTCTACCAAGTCCCGCTTGGTAGAAAACACGTTGTCTCTAGTCCTCACTCGCCAACACTAATAAGAGGTAAGCTTCGGTATCCCCATTTCCAAGGTGAGGAAAGCAACGGTTAGGGATAAATGTAGCAAGCCAGCTACATGGCTTGCTAGTCCCAGCTTGTTCATATTTAGCTCATTTTTTAAAAAAGATTTTATTTATTTGTTTGACAGAGAGAGAAATCACAAGTGGGCAGAGAGGCAGGCAGAGAGAGAGGAGGAAGCAGGCTCCCTGCTGAGCAGAGAGCCCACGCAGGGCTTGATCATGACCTTGAGATCATGACTTGAGCTGAAGGCAGAGGCTTAACCCACTGAGCCACCCAGGCGCCCCATATTTAGCTCATTTTTGTTGTTGTTTTGTTTAGCTTTTAAATCAAAGATTATAGATAATATGCTAGGAGCCCTGTCCTGAATACCAAACAAGATTCCTGATCTCCACAGCTTCAGTCTAGTGACTGAAGTCTTTTCAATACCTCCTGCTGTTTTATAATTCCCTTTCCCTCACAAGTCAAGACTTACAACAACCTCTCCCCCTCCCCGCAACATATAACAACAACCCCTTTAACACTTAACAATAGTAAGTGACATCAACACCAGATCCTCCAAAATTCGAAGATTTGGGGTGTGTCTAGCGTCCTTGAGACTCTTTTTACATATGTGACGCCTTCTCCCATCCCAGTCTCACTCATCTAAGAGTATCTTTGGGAGAGAAGGCATATGCCTAAGGGAAGAGACAGAGATAACCTTTCATCCTGGGAGTGAGCGTTTTTGTTTGGAGGAGAACGGGCTGGCTGACTGGCTCACATCTCCTGTCACCTGCAGGTGACATTCACAAGGCCTGGAAGCTGTTGGCAACGCTGAGCAGTTGGAGCCTCCACTTTGCTGGATTCACGGGCATCCCCAGGTTTTGTAGGGAGGTATTGTGTTGCATTTCAAAATAATTACCTCACCAAATTAATTTTTCCCATTAATTTTAAAAAATCAGTGTAGGATTAAGAATTTTGTGATAATGGTGATGTGGTTGTGTAAGAAAATACGAATATTTTTAAAATTTCTCAAAAGGTGTTTCTTTTTTTTTTTTTTTTAAGATTTTATTTATTTATTTGAGAGAGAGGCAGTGAGAGAGCATGAGCGAGGAGAAGGTCAGAGGGAGAAGCAGACTCCCCGTGGAGCTGGGAGCCTGATGCGGGACTCGATCCCACGTCTCCCGGATCATGACCTGAGCCGAAGGCAGTCGTCCAACCAACTGAGCCACCCAGGCGTCCCCCAAAAGGTGTTTCTTTATTTGAGAGACCACACTCATTCGCAAGCTGGGGTCGGGAGAGGGATAGAGAGATTCTGCGCAGAGCGCAGAGCCCGTTGCTGAGCTCAATCTGAAGACCGAGATCACAACCGGCGCGGAAACCGAGAGCCACCCAGGTGTCCCTGAATATTTAAAAAAAAATTTGGGGGGGCCGCCTGGGTGGCTCAGTTGGTTGGACAACTGCCTTCGGCTCAGGTCATGATCCCAGAGCCCTGGGATCGAGTCCCGCATCGGGCTCCCAGCTCCACCGGGAGTCTGCTTCTCCCTCTGACCCTCTCCTTGCTCGTGCTCTCTCTCACTGTCTCTCTCTCAAATAAATAAATAAAATCTTAAAAAAAAATTTTTTTTAAATAGATAAAGCAAGTGGGCAAAGTCTTAATTGTTGAATCTGTGCCATGGTGTTCCACGGACTGTTAGCTTTTTTTTTTTTTTTTAAGATTTTATTTATTTATTTATTTATTTGTCAGAGAGAGAGAGAGAGAGAGAGAGTGAGCACAGGCAGACAGAGTGGCAGGCAGAGGCAGAGGGAGAAGCGGGCTCCCTGCTGAGCAAGGAGCCTGATGCGGACTCGATCCCAGGACACCGGGATCATGACCTGAGCCGAAGGCAGCCGCTTAACCAACTGAGCCACCTAGGCGTCCCTATCACTTGTTTTAAAGTCACTTATAGTTTTAGGAAGTGGTAAAAATGTCATGAAATCCAACACACATAAGAAGGAGTTCCATTTCTAAAAGGTTGGAACTTTCTATTTGGTTTCTGTTCTATTGCTTAGAGCAGAATTTGAATTATATTTTTTAAGCCCTAAATAAAAAGTTGCTTCAAAGGTAAAAACAATAAAAAAAATGAGAAATGCTTTGGTATTTATTATAAGCAGTATAATAACAAATAGTGACATAATATATAATACAATGTAATAAAAATAAGATTACATATAATATACTATAGTATTAATATAAGTAATAGTGATTAATCTCACAGATTATTATAATTATTAATTATAAGTAAATAGGTGTAATAAATACTAGTACTCCACTGTCATGGCGCTATTGCTTCTCTGTGTACAACTGAAGAAACAGTGGTTGGCCATGCGTCCCTCAGCCTTCTTTCTAGTATACAAGTATCTAGTATACAAGTATCTAGATACAAGTATCTGTTTGATTCTCTGCTTTCAGTTCTCCTGGGTATACATCTAGACACGGAACTGCTGGACGATATGGTAAGACTACATTTAACTTTCTGAGTTAACCCCAAACTGTTTTTGACAGTGGCTGCACCATTTTACATTGCCACTGAGAGGCAGAAGGGTTCTAACTAGTCCCTATCCAGAAGGTTCTTTACCAATTTCCTGATAGTAGCCACTCTACTGGATGTGAGGCGGTATCCTACTGAGGTGAGAGTGAGTTGATTTTCCCACCATATACCACAGATTCCATCCTTTCCATCTGATTTGTAGTGCTATCTATACATTACGTTTCAAGTTCCTATATATACCTGTATCTAAAACCCTAATGTCTCATTGATTAGTTTGTCTATACTCTATGTCCAGCCTGATACTCTTTTTATTACTGTGTCTTTGTAGCATGTCAAATTTTGAAATCCATGTGCTCCCTCTTTGTTTCTGAGGTTGACCAGGCCCATCCCACAACACCTGTGAGTCCCAGTGTGAGAATACAAGTGGAGGCCCACATATTATAAAGCTAAAAGTCTAAAAGTAATAAATCAGGGTAACTATTAAATAAAATCCAATGTACCCTCCAACTCTGAAAAATACAATTCCAATACAAACTCATAAGAAAGGCGGTTCCCAACCTGGATGTCTCTGTGTTGTCAATGTCTGTGTAGGTGTCCCTTCTTCCAGAAAGGGGGCCTACTAATACCAGAGCCCAGGGCTATTTCAGCCTCATGGACCCAGCTGCCTCTGCATGGGGCTGACCTCTGACCAGGTGTTAGAGAATGTCCATAGAATACATAAAGGAATGAGAATTCTATGGAGAACTCTGCAATAGAGGGTCTCAATCTTCCCCTACCCAACACCAGACTCCAGTTGGGACAGGTGTGGGCAGCCAGCCAAAGACCCCAGTACAGACAGATAGAGGCCCAGAAAGGCCAGTGACCAAGGTGACCAGCACTGCCCTACAGGACTGGGGAAGTCCCCAAGGGGAGTTCAAGGGGACTGGATCTTGGAGGAGACAGTGGGAAGGCTTCCCAGTGAAGCGGAGGACAGGGGAGCCTTGGGATCAGCCTTGGTTTTTCTTCTCAGTGATATAGTAGAACAGGCCGGGTTATTTACATTGTAACAAATCTCATTTGCTTCATCAATCTGTCTTCCAGGTCTTTCATGTCACAAAGTCTTGTGAAATGAACATCTAAGCACATAGTTGTCGGATTGCCACAGGGAAAGAGAAAACTGGAGGGTCATTTGGCTCAGAAATAGGATGTGTCCTTAAAACACATTAGTGCATTGTCTAGAACTGGTTACAAGGCTTCACCCAGCTGCAGGAAGAGTGGGAATAAGGCATGACCCGTCATCATAAGCTTCTCTGACACAGATGGATGTATGACAAATATAGCGCCAACCCAGATGTGAATGTGTGGTCACTTCTGGCTGGGAAGATCCAGAAACCTTGGGAAAGAAGCATCGTTTTTACAGGATTTTCTAGAAGGAACAGTCTCCGGAGAAGCCATTTTGGGAGTTTTGGGGGTGTGGGTACCTGCTAATAAAGGAACAGCACAGAAAAAATAAAGAATTTAATGTTTTAGAAATCTGCTTTGTTAAAAAGGACAGACCCTGTAGGAAGTTCTGGGGATGAAGTCTAGAAATCATTAGTCAATTATACAGAGCCATATTTACCATGTTAAGGTGTTTATACTGTAGACAAATTTACTGGAATTTTTTTTTAAGTTGGTTTGTTTGTTTATGTATTTATTTAAATAATCTTTATACCCAAATGTGGGTTCTTCTGACTGAGCCAGCCAGGTACCTCAAAATTTATTGCAAGTTTTTGACACTTGCATCGATATTATGGAACAGATAGGAGCAGTCTAAATATGCCATGCCGTGGATGAGAATTCCCCGAATTTAGGAAAGTGCAGTGACTTGTGTAGGGCCATATAGGTAATTAGTAAAAGAACCTGGATTGAAATTTATGTTTCCTGATTTCAAGTTCAGATTTTATGTAACTATTTCTTGATTGTGACACGATTTTGGAAGATTAATCTAGAAGTGGTGCACAGAATGGATAAGATGGTAGAAAGAGCAGAGACAGAAGACCAATTTAGATAATATAATTTTTTTCTCAGTGAGGAAGAAATGACAACTAGGCTGGTTTTCAAGATGTGTGGAAAAATATAAAATTGGAGTTTAAATTAGAGAAGTGCCTTCCCAGTGGAGTTGGAGACATTTTCCCATGCCTTTATGACTTCACGGACCAGGACTTCAGCTATGTTTGTATTCCTGCCCCTGATGAGGTTCTAAGAAGGAAAGGAGGGTCTGTGGCTCAATCCCACATTTCCTTTCTTTATTTTCCTTCTCTGCCATGAAGGGGGTATGGGGGGCGTTGTGGTGGTCAAGCTCAGGACTGGCAGTTGAGTTGAATCCTGTTGCGGGGTAGTGTTAGCCTGCTCCTGTAGCCATCAATTCAAGCCACATTTTCAGACTTACTATCAATAAGAAAGCTATTCCTCTGGGCACCATTTGGGTCTCTAGTGTATTTTATTTCTTCATGGGTTCTAAACTCAAGAAAAGAAAGGGTGGTTATTTATTATCCTCCTCAAACTGCAACAGAAGTCAATAGAGGCTATAAAAAGATAATCAAATTTTGGAATGGAAAAGACCTCAGAAATTGTCCAGGTCAGTACTTTATAAGAAAAGGAACTGAGTTCTAGAAAATTTGGCATACTTGAGGTCACAGTTGCAGCTGAATTAAGTGTTGAATACTAGTTTGGAGAGCTTTCTTTTTCTAGATAAAGATAAGATGGTAATGGGAAAATAGCAAGCTATAGACAGTCCAACAGCATGGACAGCAGGGAGGTGGATGTATGGGCACAGAACTGTAAGAGATTTTTTTTTTCCCCTTTGGAAGTTTATGTGTTTGGGAATTGAATCTCTCATTAATTCATTTGTGCTTTCCACCTTTGGTGTCATACGTTGCAAGTCCTTCTCTTCCTCTACATTATATAAATATGTATCTAGAAAATACAATTAAATATAGAAAACACAGGTAAGTATATGTGATATATATAGAAAATATAGATAAATATTTACAGTTTGTTTTTTACATCAAAAATCTTAATCCAGTTGGGATTTTGATGTGGAATGAAGTAGGTGTTTATTTAAAATTTTATGTTAAAATATAATTTATTGGAAAACCCATTTTTTTTCTCATTCATTTGAAATACCACCTGTATCATATACCATCTCTTATATATATGCTTAGGACTTTTCTGAAATTTCCTATCTGTGCCTTGATCAGTCTTTTGTTGTAGGTAGTGTTGGGCTTCACCTCTCAATCATCATGGATAGCACGGGAAAAGGTCAGGCATTTGGTTCAAGCTTACCTGGGCTTGAATCCAAGCTATCTCACTTGTAGATGTATGTCCACATGGAAGTGAGTTAACTTGCTGAGCCTCTGAATTTGTTCACTGGAGAGTGATAAGAGTTTTCATTAACAGAATTTCAGTGAAGGTCAGGGAAAATGCATGTAAAGCACTTACCACCCTTTGGTGGTACAGTAGTATACAGTAGACCCTCAAGGAGGAAAGCTACCACTACCACTGAGTGATAGTGGGAAGAAGTGAGATCTTTGAGAGACAGAGGTAGAAGTCCAAGGACAGCACTTTGAATTCAAGATGCTTACATTTAGAAGGGTGGAAGGAGGAAGAGGAACCTCTGAAAGAAATAACAGGGTGATAGAGGAAAGAGAAGTGGCAGACTGAAGGAAGAAAAAAATGGTTAATCAGTAGTGTCAGATGTTTCATATCAGTTCACAAAGATGAAAACTGGGAAGAGGCTAGTGGTTAGAATGTCACTTCTTGTTAGAATGTCACTCCTTATTTCCTTTAAGATGACATTTTCAGGGGTACATGTGGTCAGAAACCAACTACATATGAGGAAGAGTGTCATCATGGTTAGCCCCATTTGCTTATTCTTATTGATTGGCTTCTTTGACCAGTGTGATATCCTGATCTGCAGACTGCCTGAGAGAAGCCAATGTGAATTCAAGGTCAGCAGTCATCAATCTGAGAGACTTCCTATCTTGTTTAGTTAGAGTAGTTTGTTACCTTTTGGTTTAAATAAACTGCTTCATATATACATTTTAAAAAGCTATGTAACTTAATAAAAGAAAGAACAAGAACCACATGATACTGTCAACAGATGCTGAAAAAGCATTTGACAAAGTACAGCATCCCTTCCTGATCAAAACTCTTCAAAGTGTAGGGATAGAGGGCACATACCTCAATATTATCAAAGCCATCTATGAAAAACCCACCGCAAATATCATTCTCAATGGAGAAAAACTGAAAGCTTTTCCGTTAAGGTCAGGAACACGGCAGGGATGTCCATTATCACCA